>PVIY010020934.1:11364-43341 GCA_004026745.1 Myrmecophaga tridactyla
GGGGGGGTGGGGAGGATAAGAGGTAAAAAAAAAAATTGGGAAGACAGAAATATCAGTGGTCAGTGAGAGGGAGGGGGTAAGGGATACGGGATGTATGGGTTTTTTCTCTTTTTATTTCTTTTTTCTGAAATGATGCAAATATTCTAAAAATGATCATGGTGATGAATACACAACTATGTGATGATATTGCCTGCCACTGATCGTATACCTTGGATGGCTGTTTGTGTATAAAGAAATCTCAATGAAAATAATAAAAAGAGAGAGAAAGACAATGAGGTTGAATGTGCACCTTAGCAGTGGGAATGGAAATGACAGCTGGGAAACAAAAACCAAGTCACTGCCTGGATGTGGAGTTTGATGAGAAGTCTAAGATGACTTCAGGTTTTTGCCTCAGAAAATCATCTGGCTAGTGAAGCCACCACTCACTAAGAAAGTGAAGAAAGGAGAAACAGTAGGTTTGGAGAAGACAGGCCCTGGCCATGTTTTTGTATGTTCTGAGAGTGAGGCTACTCTGAGACATAAGGCAGAAATATCTAATGGGCAGCTGGATTTCTGGGTTTGGAGTTCAGAACATAAAGCTAAGCTAGCCACAGTGATGTGAGTATAAGGTAGTAGCAGGAACCATGGGGTAGGCAAACCACTCAAGAAGAGCAAGAGAGGCAGAAGCCTTAGCCAGATATTTCCAACTACCACAGTATGCCATGTCCCAACCAACAGTTTCCTAAAAACCCTAGGGAATTCCATGGGCTCTAACTACGTCTCTATAAAAATATTTCTTAGGGGCGGCTGCTGTGGCTCAGCAGGCAGCGCTCTGACCTGCCGTGCTGGAGGTCTGGAGTTCGATCCCTGGTGCCTCCTGCCCATATGCAAATTAAAAAATAAAAAAATAAAAATATATTTCTTAGTAATTTTATTTTTAAAACAACTAAGTTCATTTCTCTACCTCAGAAGGTCAACACCTCTTTCCAGCATGAATAAGTTAAAATGATCATTGCCCAAATATCCCTGAAGATTGAGAGAAAGATTAAATGACAAGGAGGAGGTGTAACTGAGAAATGAGGAGTTAACAAATGGCTGTGACTAGTGATTCATTATATAGATCCTTCTTTTTAGTGTCTAGTGTTTTAGAATAGCCAGAAGGAAATATCTGAAGTTGCTGACCTGTAACCCAATAGCTCTGATCGCTGATAATGATATATAACTACACTGCAAAAAAAAAAAAAAGGAAGTTGCCTACGTGAACAACTGATTGTATATTTTGGGTGGATTGTATGGTGTGTAGCGATATCTCAATAAAATTACATTTAAAAGAGAGAGAGAAATGGGAAAAACAGGCATTCTCAGAGCCTGCAACAAAAGTACTCATAAAAATGAAGGAGTATAAAATAAAAAAAAAAGAAAGGAAAAAATTAATTATGAGATTGTAATGCCTAGATACATCCTAGAGTATATTAAGTAGATAATCAAAAAGTATTGGCAAAGTTCCTTGAAGGATGGGAGAAAGAATATGGAACTATTAAACCCTACCATCAGGAAATCCCCTGGTACTGTGTCAAACTTTAGGGACACCCAAATCAATAGGCCATGGCCTTGATCATGAGGCTTACTCTTGTGAAGCTTACGTAGGTTGCAGAGAAGCTTAGATTACTTATAGGTATGCCTAAGAGTTACTTCAGGAGAACCTCTTTTGCTGCTCAGATGCAGCCTCACTCTCTCTAAGACCAACTCTGCAAGTGAAATCATTGCCCTCCCCCCTACGTGGGACATGACATCCAGGGGTGAAAGTCTCCCTGGTGACATGGGAGATGACTCCCAGGGATGAATCCGGCTCTGGCCCGTGGGATTAACAATTCCATCCTGACCAAATGGGGGGAAAGAAGTGTAACTAACAAAGTATCAGTGGCAGAGAGAGTTCAAATAGAGTCTAGAGGCTACTCTGGATGTTGCTCGTATGTAAGCTTCAGTTAGACCATGCTACCTATCATAACCTGCTAGACCCCAACCAGGACCATTCCAGCCAATCCTAAAGAACACCTAGGGCAATATACAAGATTCCACAAGGGTTCTAGGCACTAGAGTAACTTTCCAGAAACCTACAACTTCCAGTTGCATCCCTGGTCCAGATAAGTCCCAAAACCTAGAGGGCCCAGCCTCTCCAGAACATCAGCTAGTTCCCTCTCCCTACCCCATATTAGTGATGACCCTTCCAATATGGAAAATTTAGAATGGTCATAGCCCAAACACCCCTAAAGAGAGGGATAGAAAGATCAAAGGTGATGGCGGAGTTATAAAGAGAAGTTAGGATTTAACAAATGGATATGAATGCTGAATCATTAAATTGATATCCCTTTTAGTCTCTAGTATCTTAGAGCAGCTAGAAGTAAAAACCTAAAATTATGGAAATGTAACCCATGTCAAATCTGAAATATGTTCTACAACTAATTGTGGTGCTGTGCTTTGAAATTTATTGCTTTTTCGTATATATTATTTTTCACAAAAAAAAAGGAAAAAAGTCGATTGTGATGATAAAAATACTTTTTTTTTTTTTTTTACTTTTTACTTTATAAAGCCTTCTAGCCTCCTATATGCTGGAGCAGCTAGAAGGAAAATTTTGAAACGATTGTATGGTAGCCCATAACAAACTCTGGGATATGTCCTGTAACTACCTGTTGAAGACTGCTTTGAAAACTATTGCGTTTTTATTTCTTTGCTTTGTACATATGTTATACTATACAATAAATAAGTTTTTAAAAATTATTATGCAAGCTTCTGGAATAGAAAGGAGGGGAAGGAATCTAGAGGTCAGGAGGAAAAATTGGACCTGAACAGGAAAAAGGATCTATGTTTCTCTGAGCCTGGAAAAAAAAAAAAAGGAAGTAATACTGGAGCAAATGGAGATACATGTGAGGGTAGGATGGTGACCTATTACTATTAAGTGTTTTAAGACGTTTCAGGGAAAGCCATCTACTAAAGGAGGGAGGGGTGACGGGTGGGTAGCTAAAAAAGATTGAGTGGGAACGGTTTCAACAGGAAGCAGATCAGTGACACACTGAAGGACAGTACACAGTTGCCCTAAGGTTACAGCTAAGTCTGGGAATGATAAATTTATTTAAGAATGATTTTCTCAAGCAACTCTTGGCAGCTGCTGGTAAGAGTGGAGAAGACGCCAGGTCAAAATCGAGGACTAATAGAGTAGATTATAAGCAAAGTACAGAGTGGTAAGGCCACTGAGGAGGCTGGCAAAATTGCTGTACAGTGAGAGAACAGGGAAGAAAACAAAGGAGGGAGGATGGGTTGCAGGCTGGGAAAATAGGATGGGCAAGTAGAGGAGGGGGTTATCTAGAAACTGGAAGGATGCAAAGAGATATAGGGAGTATGACAGGACTGAGAGCACCAAGAAGGAAAGGCTTATAAAGTGGGTAGATGGAAACACTAGTGTTCAACAAGAGGGAGAGGTCTTTTTATTTCTTTTTCTGGAATGATGCAGATGTTCTAAAAAAAAATGATCATGGTGATAAATACACAACTATGTGATGATATTGTGAGCCATTGATTATACAACATGTATAGAATATATGTGTGTGAAGATTTTTCAATTAAAAAAAAAGGAAAGGCTTTAATATTTTAGATTTGGGAAAATCATAACGAAATGATCCACTTCCTACAAAGAAAGAGTCTGGATGATGCTAGGTAGAGATGAGGAAATCAAAGAACTCTATGCTAGGCCACTGTGTACAACGTATATGTCATCCACATGGGCACTGGGGCTGCCCATATGATGATAATTAGGATACAGAAAAGTCTGAACCAGTTTCCAACACTCTCAATGAATAGAAAAGAATGACCAGGAATGTCCCTAAGTCACATTTGTGTCTAACTCCTAGAATTTGGTTCTCATAAAAAGCACTACCGTATTTATCATCTCAGGTTATATTCTTTATACAAAATAACAAAAAGGAGCATGGACTAGAATCAGAGACTGGTGTACCTGGCCCCATTCATCTCCAAAAATCATTATATTTAAGCATATAATAAGCAAGTGAACTGGAAAAATCTGAGCTACAGATTAGATGTAGAAATGTTAAGATATTTCATATGTTTTTACACATTTCTTAGGATACCAAATAAAAGAGCTGGAAAAATAATATAACTAGCCCCCTCTAGTTCATAAATATGAAATAACTGACCTGAATAGAAAATAATTAGACAGCTCATGAACAATCACCTGTTTGTTTGTTTGTTTGTTTTTTCCAAACAAGAGCTTAATATCTGGGTTATAAACCATGAACAAATGAAACTCTGCATTTTGAAAGTTTAGTTCAAGTCCTAAAACTTCTGCATTTTTCACCAGTCAACACTGTTCCACAACAGTATCGCATATATGAAGTTCACACTTATGGTAGGTTCACAATGCAATGCAACCAAAAACAGTGTCCATTAAAAATTATGACACAAAATACCAATCTGCTTTCACCCTTCAACCTACTTTAACCATTTGTTTCTCCAATAACTACTGATTTAGCCTCTTCATTCTGGCCAGGTACTATGCTAAGCCTGAAGACCCAAAGATCAAGAATTTGCATGAAAAACAATAATAACAACAACAAAAATAAACTAAACCAAAAATTTTTGCTTGTAATATCTTTATAAATGTTTAGCCCATCCAAACCAAAGGTACTAACTGATGTCACAGAACATAAAATGCTTGATGTTTTAGCCTGGCCCGAGTACAACAATGAAAAAAGGGCAAACTGATCTTTCTGAGACAGTCCTCTCTTTGCCAGAATTCCATATAGTTTGAATATCATTTTAAATATCTGAAGTCTCAAAAGTTAACTACAACAAACATTAGTATACAGTTCCTGAATATGATTTCAGGCGGTTTTGAAAAATAGCAGTCATGATTTTCAGTCTATTTATTTAATCAGTTAATGAAATAGGTCTATATTTCATTTTCTCCTCTGTTCTAGGTCAAACACTCACGTAATCCCTAGAGAAATTCAGTACTTGAATCAGGGAGAAGCAACTAAATTCCAGCTCTAGGCACCCTCTGAAGGAGGTCACTCCTTCAGATAAGGAGCCCTCCAGCTCATAAATACTGAGGAAAGAGAGAGTGGCCAAACCGTGCAGCATATCTAAGAGGCTGACCCCCTCCCCAAAACTCAAATGTGAATTGAATTCCAATGGATTGCCAACTCCCCCAACACTAGAAGAGGATAAGAGTTGCTTCCTGTTATATAACCACAGGTCTGGTGGCCATTTCTGATCTTGGTAAAACTGTAATTTTATGTTGGCTCTATGGCTAGAATCCTACATTCAGAGCTAGGAAGCAACTGGAAGATCACAAACAGTCTGATTTATTTTACAAATGAGAAAACAAGGCCAGGGTAAATTAAATGACTTGCCTCAATAGCTAGAAAGTGGCAAATGAGAATCTCCATTGCCTGACACCGGTTTATCACTCTCTCTACTCATCTGCAACAAATTATTTACCCATATTCAACAGATAGTTATTAAATGTTAACTATGAGCGAGACACCCCAAGATTACAAAACTGAATGCAATCGTCCCCTTGAGAAATCTAAAAAATGGTGGGTTTTCGACAATGTTTTCACTATTTAAATTTGTAAATCATCACCAAAAGGCTAATGTGGAAAATGAGAGGAATATCTGAAATTAATTCTCCTCCTAGCCCTAATTCTTAACTTCAAACTGAATCCTTCCATCCTCCTTGCAACCCTTCCAACTGCAGAAAGTGGAGGTAGAGGTGAGGACTTCAGAGATGACAATGATAACCCAAATCATGAGACATTAATTCATGCAAATTACTGCTCTGTAAACTTCACATACATTAGCTTATTTAATCTTCTCAACTACCTTAGGAAGGAGATACTATTATTATCTCTATTTTACAAAAGAATAACTTAATACCTGAAGCGGGTAGTCCCGATGAGTCTGACACCCAGGCATGCCTTCAGGACCGCCATCTGCCACACTCCTGGCCTGGGTCTGCCCTCAATTAACCAGAAATTACCTGACCCCTGAGGACCTCAATCTCTTCAGCTGTGACATAACAGTGTGGGCCACCTGATTTCCAAAGTCTCTCCATGTCTAACATTCTGTGATTCACTGATCTGAAGTATTTAACCAACCTCTAATGATACAGAGGAAGGAAAACTCTTCATAAAAGGTAAAGATGATTTTGCCCCAAATCACAAAATCCATAACTGACTATGCAGAAAGGCTATGGAAGTAGAGAGGAAGGAAGCTGCAGGCTTGATATATAAAACTTTAACCTTTCTCTGGACTCCAGCCTCAGATTTCTTTAAAAACTAAGTTATAGCCCTGTTTTAGTGTGCTAAGGCTGCCAGAATGCAACATACCAGAGATGGATTGGCTTTTAATAAGCGGATTTATTTAAAATTTATAGTTCTTCAGAAGAAAGGTTACTAGCTTTCGTCTGAGTTTCTCTGTCACATGGGAAGGCGCACTGCGATCTCTGCTGGCCTTCTCTTCTGGCTTCTGAGTTTCAACGGCTTTTCCTTGGACGATTCCTTTCTGCATCTCCAAACGTCTGGGCTGAGCTGCCAGCGTGAGATGAGGCATGCTGAGCTGCTTAGGCTGTGCTGTGTTGAGCTTCCTTCTGACCCCTCTCTTCTAAGCCTTCAGCTAATTAAATTAAACCTCACTCATTGTGGAAGGCACTCCCCTTGTCAGCCACAGATGAATTTCACGTGTACTGATGACCTAAGTCCACAGAAACTGAACAATGGGACATCATTACCTGGCCAAGTTGACACCTGAACCTCACTAACCCAAGCCCCATGACAAAAGAACATCCAATCATTAACAACTTTGTTTAAGCAACAAAAGAAGTTTTTAATGCCCTAATGACGTTTAGGAGGAGTTTGTAAAAACATGGGGAAATGTCGTGTTACAGGTTAAAAAAAAGAAGTAGGTACAACATATGCATTATGCTTTTTAAAACACAGGGGGGAGCAGGAACATTCAGCAGTGGTCATATCTGTCTAACAGGATTTGGGTGATTTTTCCTTTTCCTTATATTTCTTTTTTTTTTTTTTATGTAAGCTTAAATTACCTACATAAAGAGAGGGGAGACCTTTCTTTATAAAAAGAGAAAAGATGCCCAATATTCTCACATTGATTTCTCCTGAGTAGAAAGAAACTACTTTCATAAAAACAACTCAATAACAACACTGCAAAACACCCAGAAACACAGTTTTTGGAGAATACCAATATTATCTACTACAGATGAGGAAAAAAAGATTTCCCTATTGATTCAGGACCAGAATGTTTACGCTTTTGAGGATTTTGCAGGAATGCTGACAAGGGACGTTGCTTTGGAGTCCAGGGACACAGGGCTTTGAAGAGCTCAGCCCAGGGAAAAAGAACAGGTGCAGTAGGGCACGCAGCAGACCGTGAATGCCAAAGGACACTGGCCCCATCCAGAAATCCTGGCCTGGAACAGGTTCTCCCCGATTGGTCCTGCTGTGAACCTATGGCCAGCCACATGGGCAAAGGGACATTCCATGAATAGAAATACCCTTTCCTCCCCGTGGCACGACAGCAGAGAGTAGACAGGTAGCATATTTCATGTAATCCGCAAATTAAAATGAAACAACCACAAACAAACTAACCTATATTTTCATTAGACTAGAGGGTAAGCACACTGTATTCAAATACAAACCAACTATATATATACACTTGTGGCCCAGTTTACGGCACAGATCAATTCCTGTGGCTTTGGATGGCTACAATGAAATACCTCACTCTACAACACTCTTGAGAACATTTTTGTAAACACATATTTTTCTGCTGATTTCCACTTATGCTGCAAAAACACTTAGGAAAGAGGACAATTTTTTTTTTTTTAATTTGCATATGGGCAGGAGGCACCAGGGATCGAACTCCAGACCTCCAGCACGGCAGGTCAGAGCTCTGCCCGCTGAGCCACGGCAGCCGCCCAATATTTTTAAAATCATGATCAGGATGCTACTGATTACATATGAACCCTCTGCCTTACATGAATGGGCTTTTTCGTTATTTTGTAGCAGGTAGATAAAGACAGATCTGATATACAAAGTCTAGGAAAACTAGAACAGGAAAAGTCAGCTCCTCCTTTGGGAGACTGACAGACAATGCGTGGTGTCAGCACCTCATCACACCCTCATTCAGCTGAGGTCTGCAAAGGAGCCATCCTGTCCAACTTACCAAGAGCTCCAGACCCTCCCTAAGCACACACTGGGCTTCCCCATCACCAACACCATCCAGAAGACAAAGACAAAAACGGTCCGGTGGGTCTTTTAATGTGTATGTTAACTTAAAAGACATATCTCTGTTGATTGCTACCAAAATTCATTTATAAGATTACTTGATAATAATAAAGTGAAATTAAATGAGCAGTTGCCGTCTCTACATTTTTTTTTTTAAAAAAAGGCATTTTTTTCCTAAGTGTGAAGTTGGCGCCTATCGTCTTTACCTGGCAGTAATTAAATACATCTAACATTAGATAAAGAAATTTAACCTACCTCATCAAAAGTAGTGTCGTCTTTCTTCAAAGCTGTAAAATAAGAAGGGAAAGGAACAATTATTGTGAAACATCTCAAAAGAAATCAAAGAATCCAAGCCTTAGCAAAAAGAAAAACAAAGCAGTATGGTGTTTTCATTTCAGAAAGAAAACTGTAACCCAACCTGAATAACAATGTTGTGATACAAATACAAACACTGTAAATGAGATAGAATCGCACAGCATGCATCTTTGTGAAATACTTTTCATAAATATGTAAATCGACTGCCCTCCCAACTATGGAGAAAAAGTATGTACATCTTTCCCTTACTTCTTTTTTGGTAGAAAAATGTTTTAGTCAAAGCATAAATGAATCACAAACCTATCTTTAACGAAGTTTCCCTTAAATTCCTGGATTTTGAACACAGAGTACCATGTGTGGTAGGTGGAGCTCCCAACGGACAGTTATGGTGACACCCATTCAAAGTGCCCTGAGTGACATTTCACACCGAGCAAAGTTTACATATGGTGGTGAAAGACCAGGAGTGTAAAATAAGCATTGCAGAGAGTGAGATATAACGCAAACATAATTTTCAACATGATAAATTTTATAATAAAATTTTTAGAAAAACCCCAAATACATTCAGAGTATTCTAAGGAAACCATCAAATACTTTAAATTTATTCTAAAAATATATATATATATACACCTTTAGAACTGGAATTTTATCACTCTAGAAAGAATTGTATTTCATGTACAGTTTGCAGATACCTATTCCTTAAATTCTACAATTAGTTTGAATGTTTCCTATTAAGGAGGATTCACAAAGCAGCTTATTAGAAACAACTAGTTGGAGAAATGTTTAAGATTTACAGAATTGTGCAGAGGTATATAGTGCCACTATACTGTCTAGTTCTATTCTGGATGAAAAGAAGCACTTGGATAACTATTACTCGAAAAGCTATGTTCTGATAAAAGCAGAAAGCTTAGTACTTTGGCAATTAAGCACTGAGAGAAGAAATGTGCCTAAACTTAAGTTATCATCTTAAAGTTTATAATATATAATCTAGCAATCATGAAAAGTTAAGTTCCTGTTTCATACTATACGTGTGTCCTCTCAAGGGGATTAAGACACGTATAGAGGTGGAGGTGAGCTGAGGGGAATAAGTAAGGGTGATAAAATGTTTCTGCAAATTTAATTCTTCATCTTTCCCTTTTGGTTAAGAAACTGATCTATAAGAGATTTCTCTTTTTCCTTCATTAAAGGTCATTTTCTTCTGAATGCAAAATAAAAGGACAGTCCTTTGTCCCAGTCTCAAATGGCTTATCTTATATTCAATTATTTGCACATATTTTATTTTTATTTAAGTTACCTAAATTACCTATTTAGATAGAAAGATAGATCCTAGATGATTTCTAGCTAGTTACATTTTCATGAGAATTTAAAATTCTCATCTAGAAGACTTTCTTTAAATACCAGTCAGCAATGTTTACTAAAAGGCACGTTACACTTCTTCAACCCAAAGCGTGTCCCTTAATAAACTTACTTGACTAGTAATTACTTTATAAAATGTAAGTATTTTATGTAAATTTAGACAAGTTTGTGTAAAACTCAATTTTTTGTAATAAGAAAAGATTATACATAAGCAAATTATTGTGCAGCCTCAAACTTCTACAAATTTAGCCATGTGCTTTCTTAAGCAAAGCATTCAATAACAACTACAGCTGATATTATAGATTAGGGAATTACAATCATGGAATGAAGGCCCTCCAGTTGAGGATGTCAGAACAGAAAACTAGAATGTTTTCAGCACCTAGGCTGGACTATTTCCTTCTTGCCCCAAGTCCTTCCAGTTCCTACAACATTCTGGATAAAGGAGTGGGGGCTTAAGGCAGATAGAGGAGGAGAAAATAGGAGAGTAAATTACAAGTGTACTTTCTAAGACAGAAGGATCAGGACGTCAGAACTCCCCTGTACACTACTCTCAAGCTCATGATACCATAACGGTGAACATTTTAAGACCAAGAGATCTTAAACTTCTACAGCTAGACTGTCACCTTACAAGGTTTCTTCTAAATATTTGTCCTGAATAACTAACTGCTAATAGTGACAACAAAGATCAATTAGAGGTGTCTTTATCAGATATTTACCAAGTCATTGATGAATAAACTCTGACCTAAACAAGCATACTACATCTCATTATTGATTACATCCCCTGATTATCATTAATCATTCATGTAAATGTAAAGCCACAATTGTCTTCAATGATATCATGGAATAACAAGTATATCACATTATTCTGGATTAACGAAGGGGCAGATATTAAACCATTTATGATAATCAGATATTCCATTCAGTCCTCTGGGGAGAGCAAGGCCCCTCCTACATTCTCCAATAGCAAAATTGTGCTAATCTTTATAGTAGAATTTATCCGTTTGTCCTGTCTTTTCTCATTCACTTGCTTATCTCGTCTAAATTCGTTGCAGTCAGAGATTGGTTTCATTGGTCTCTGATATGAGTGCCAGCACAATGCCGGGTACACAGGAGTTACTCCATAACTATTTGTTGAATTAATGGGTTTTACCTCAATAATGAAAACACAGTGTCTTGTTTTTGAGACACACTAAAGTTTTGACATATGAAAACCATGTGATGTTCTCCCTAATGAAACACCATCAGACACAAATTTCATTTCAAATTAAAAGTTTTTGAGAATATATTGGGAAAGAATATGGAATAATAGTTGAATTTTGTGTCTGAACCATCTATAAACCTTCAACTCACATTTCTCTTTTCTGACAGAATGAATTCATCAGATGACACATGGAATCTAGAATTACACACTCAGAGCGCAAGGTAACAAACCCCAAAATTCAGTGTAACCACAGCTTCTTCCTTTAATTCAGTTCTTTAATTCAGTTCTCTCAAAAAAAATTTCTTTAAATGATGTATGTGTGGGTCATCTCAAATATCACAGAGTATAAATGTTCTTTGTCTAGGAGATAATCAAAATGAGAAGAAACCCATTCAAATGAATATGAAGAAAAGTCAGTTTGACCTTAATCATATACTGCATATCACAGAAAGCCTTTTTCTTCCTAAACCATCATTAAAAAATAAAAAAGAAAGAGGTAAGAAAAGAGGAAATGGATGTGAATATATTTAAACTATTTTAACAATTAAGTTCCCAACTGATCTTTATTTATGTTAGCCTAAATTTTTTTTTAAAAAGTATGAAGCAACTATAGTAATACCCAAGTAACTAATCGTGCTGACACGATTTAGCAGAAAAGCATAAATATTCACTACTGAAATCGACAGGTGACTTTAAAATTCAATTACACCAGTCTTATAAAAGAACCATAGATGTATTATAGTCACTCCCTGACAGATGTCGTAAATTAGAGCGCTGTGGCTTGAAAGCCAATGTGTTTTATTAGTCCTTTTATAATGTAGTAATCTCAGAACAGCTGTATTTGAGGTAGGGAGGCACAGAGTTGGCATGATCTTTCAATTGCAAATAAATTAAACATTAGCATTGTTACTTTTTTGTATTTAAAACTATGATTATTAATAAACATTGGTTGTACATCACATACTTTCAAACATTATCCTCATTTTTTGTAAGTGAACGATTATGATTTCATATGGCTAAACGATGATACTATACATGTCACCATATCACAAGCTACACTTTTCAATCATACAAAAAAGCAAAATGAAGTCAGTATGTTTATTTCAAAAGCCATCTTACACTGGTTAAAGAAAATGAGGACATAGAAATGTTGGATTATTTAACAGGAATAAAGTATTCACTCTTTGATCTCCCCATGAAATACCAGCAAAGAAGAATACAGAGGCTAAACAGAGAAACTGGAAACAATAACAGCCCCCAGTACTGATCTTCCCCACGTGACAGGTCCTGCATGAGACATTTCATGTATTTTATCTAATATAATCTTCACAACAATTTTATGAACATTTGCAGATAAAGACTGTGGGGTTTAGGGAAATTCTGCCAGATGCCCAAGGCAAACAGCAAACAGGTAAAACAGGGTTCAAACCCAAGTCTGCCTAACTGCAAAACCCATTCTGTTTCCAGGTTGGGTATATTGCATCAAAGTCAGCAACCACTTCTTCCCTTCTCTTGCTTTCTACCTATGAGATCAGCCATGCTAGTATGATGTAATCCCTACTAATGATGACACATTGTGAATGTTTATTAAGTATCACATAGGGTATAACATGTATTATTTCACAAAGTGCCAACAAGACTGAGTTGTACATGAAAAACTGAAGCTCAGAGAACTTTGAGAGATCTGTCCAAGGTCACTCAACTAAGAGTCCCTGGTCCATCTAACACACAGCCCACACTCTGAACCCACACATGATATAATTCCATAGTAAAGCCCCTCATTAACAGCTGCCAGTGCCTTAAAAATCCTTAATCAGAAGGAGTCTATTGCTTTTAATTTTGCAAATAAAATATGAAATATCAAATACAAGTAGGTAACCAGGATTTTATTTTTCATTAATGCAATTTCTAATAAATGCCCTGGGCTTGGTATGCAATCATAATCACTTAAAACATCTCTATCTACTTTTACAGTATGCCACAATGAGTTCTGCTATTCAAAATCATGACCCTCCATCAATACAAAAAATAATCAGTTATGTTCACTGCACTGTACTCTGCTTTCTAAAGATTGGAAGTAAAATCGACTAGGAGAGTTTAGCAGGCATTTTAGCAAGAGTTGGAATCAAAAGGAGTTTCACATCACTAGATCTCTGTAAGCCAGAAAATTCAATTAACCATAATACCCCACTTGCCAGCACTGTACTTAATCCAAATTTTACTGATTGTCAATCAAATCGTGAAATTATTTAAACATAGGGAATTTTTATATTAATGTCCTTGGTTTCTTACTGAGCTCAATTGCAATGAATTATTTAACACAAAATTGGAGGAGTGCCAACAGTCATTAGCATTAGTAAATACACAGTTCAGTGTTTTAGAACAGAAGCTTAATGGACTCCAGAACCCGCCTCTGTGATGGTCTGGGTCAGAGGCTGAAACATCCTTGTTAATAATGCACACCAGCTGAACACCTTGCTCTCGCACACTCTTCTTAGCTTCAAACCTCATCTGAATATAGAGACTCCCCCTATGTATTCCTAACTGAAGAGTAAAAGTACAACTATCCAATACATGCAATAATAAAACCAGGACTAAATATTGGTTTCACACCATATCTTTACAATTATCTTGGGATTTTGTTAGCAATACGAAATATTAAATTAAAAGATAACAAAAAAAGTTCAGCTAAATTCTGATCCATGCTTTCTCTCATTTGAAGAAAGTTTGCATATGTTAAAATGTACTTATAAAGTGATTTTTAAATGAGTGAATGGAACTATGATGGAGTAGTATATGACTGTAATATTCATGTGTACTTTCCATAGCTCAGGGTTTTATTTCGTTTTAATGAGTTAAGCACTTTAACCCTTAAATTTCATTAATACCCTCATTAACATGGATGACATGTTAAACACGTTAAACAAAGGCTAGAAAGGCTTCTAGGGACTCCAAGGGAAGTTATTTTTAACGCTTGTACGATCTTCTTGCTGAGGGCAGTTACCCGTATAATTGAAAATTATGACAGCAGAGGAGGCAGCTAATCTTAAAGGTTAAAGGTGGGCTCCTATGGTCAACAATCGAAATCTAATAAACCCATTCCACGTGATACTTGCCACCCTGTTATAGCCCGTGACATGGATTTATTAAGTGTCCTAAACATTTCTAGGTCGGTTTTTATTTGGTGGTTGGTTTAAAGACAATAGCCCCTTCGCCCCAGTAAGTGGAAGAAGTTCCTTAATGTCCAGAAAACTTAACAGAGCGCACTGCTCAGCAGCAATGAGAAGCTTCTGAGACCTCGGTTCTGAACACCCAAATCTCGCTTTCTAGGACCCGAAGTACCGAACAAAAGGTCCCTAGGTATCTGTCCCACTTCCCTTTGGGGTGCATGTGTTAAACAATACCAAAGTACAACCCAACGTTTCGCCAATTTCTAAAGCTAAATAATTGATTAAACACCCTGTACCAAGTTCTGCACACACACACAGAAAAAAAAGTGACCCAGGCAGCCGCGCAGCCCCGTGTTCGGTGGGTCCCCGCGGCGGCGAAAGCCGAAACATTAAGGCGAGGAGGGGAACTCAAACTGTAGCCTTGAAATCGTCCACAAATGAATCCCCACATCCTGGGGAAGAGGAACGTCTGTCTTTCCCACCTTCGCCCTCCACCAAGTCCCGGACAATGTTCCCTCCACTCCCGCAAGCAGCGCACCCAACGCCAGCCCGGGGTGGCCGCTGCACTGCCAGTGCCAGGAGCGCGGCGGGGGCGCGGCGCCAAAGGAAGAGGGAGACTGGGGGCCGAGCGGGGTGCCCGGGGCAGCGCGCCACTCACCAACACGGCTGAAACTCTCCGACAAAGTTCTCCGCAACTTCTTCATCTTGCCGATCTTCTCGGCCGGCTGTGGTTCAATGAGGTCGCACATCTGGGCGACACAGGGCTCAGGCAACTTCCCCAAACTGGTCCAGAGCGGTGCGCAGACAACGGCGCGGGCGCGCGGCGCGGGGAAGGCGGCGCCTCCTCCTCCGCCTCCGCCTCCACCCGGAGGCGACGCGCGGGGCTCGGGAGGCCAGCGGCCAGCCGCGGGCTCCTCTGGGGTCCGAGCCCGGGCTGGGCGGGCGGGGACGCTTTACGTGGTGCCGGGGATGGCCAGGCTCGCGGCCGCCGTAGTGGCCCCGCTTCGCGCCGCCGTGGCCCGGCTCATTTTCCCTCCTTTGTAACTGAGAGAAGCGCGGCCGGCGGCCGGCAGGGGGGGTGGAGCGGCCTGAGGCCGGGGCGGGCCGGGGACGCGGTGCTGGAACCTGGGGTCGCCGAGTGCAGTCAGGGCGGGGAGAAGTTCTAAGCCCCGAATTGCAGGCGCTACGGGCACAGAGCCGCGGATCCGAGTCGCCACCCCCACCGCCCTCACCGCCCCCACCGCCCCTCCCGCCGCCGCCGCCGCCGCCGCCCCTCCTTCTCCTCCTCCTCCTTCTCCTCCTCCTCCTCTTCCTCCTCCTCCTCCACTCCTCCTCCGCGGAGGCCTCAGAGCGCGGGACCCCGGCTCGACCTCAGCTTCGCGCGCCGCACCCGCGCCCCTTCGGCCTTCCTGGCTCGACTCGCATCTAGGCGGCGCCCCCTCCCGGCCGCCCCCACACCCGCGCCCCCCGCGCCTTCGGGGGCAGGGCCCGCGGAGGGACTGGGCTGGGAGCCGGCCGCATCTCGCAGGGTGGGGGATTCCAATGGGAAAGGGGCTGAGTTCCCACGGTTGATCTGCATCGTTTTCTCCTGTCCCGAGCGCGAGTGTAGAGGGCGCGGAGCTGAGTGGGGGGCGGCTGCCAAGTTCGCCTCCAGGACAAGAGCGGTAAAGCATCGGGAATGCACTTAGATTTAAGGGTGATTTTTTTTTTTTCAAAATTTCCAAGGAAACTGTGAAGTGAATGAAAGATCCGAAAGAAAAGGCTGTCACCCTGCTTTTTAGGAAAGTCGTGTAGAGGTGGAAGCTTTTTGACCCTAACCCCAGGAAGGCAGGGCTGTTCCTTCAAGCCTGTCTCTTGCACTGGGTGACACACAAGGACGTAGATGTAGGTGATTTCCGATATGAATACCCAGGTTTTCGGTCAGTAGCAAACGGAATTTCTTGATCTATTTATTTCCCATTTTTACAATATATTTCTGAATTGGAGGACTTAAGGTTAAAAACATTCTGTCCTCGCTCTACCCCTCAAAAAATGAATTTTAAAAGGGCGGGAGAGGCTTTTATTGTTGTTGTTTTTAATCCTAGGACAAACAGTTTAGGCAGCAAACACACATCGTCTTCATTCTTATAAAACATCGTGCAGCGAGCACTCCGAACGTCAGTTTCCCCAAGGGAGTGGGAAGGAAGATGGGGGAGGGCCAGAATGAGTTGATTTGGGACCAACAAAATCCTTATGAATAGAAATGTTAGTAATCTTGAGTCATCTGGCTGTGTAAGTAATAAGAGCTTGTGAGGGTGTGACAATGCTGTTTGGGTTAAAGGAAGTCTTGAGGAGTTTGTGTTTTGTTAAAAGATTTTAATCTTAAAACAAAAGCTAACCCCTGCCTTCCTTAAATTGTGAGGTAGAACACTTTGATTTGTTCTGCCCAACACTGAGAACATTATAGGGTCTTGATAGATTGCAGCTGATAAAAGACAGGAAGTCAAGCCAAGTGGGGAGCAGAGGAGGATGAAGGAATTCAGTCAGGAAAGTTGATATAAAATGCAAGGATATTTGATCCTTGCAGTCATAGCCAGATAATACAGACAGCACCAAGTGTGGGCTCATACAGGAAAAAGCTGAACTTTTACCACTTCCTCAGGTTAATTAGGGAGAAAGTTATTAACAGTTGTGAATGAAAAGACAAGCAACCAATCAAAACACTAATGGGTTCTATGTTTCAATAAAGATGAAGAAATATTCATTGATTTAATAAACTTTAATGACCTACTATGTCTATGGCTGTGCTATTGTTAGCTCTAACAATGGCTTGTTTCAAATGTTTGTGTTAAATTATACCTCCCTAAAATTTCTGACTTTAAAAAATAGTCAACAGCTGTTAACTTAATTATGGTATATGCATTCAAAGGTACAGCAACTACTTTTTTAAATGTGATAGATCAATATTTACTGATGTATAAATATGTCTAGGATGTAGTATGTGAAAAAAAACTCATGCTTAATATTCACTCAGTGGCAAAAGAATGAGAGATAAACACACATACATAATATATACATGTTTCTAATTGCATAGAAAATTTGTAGAAAGAAGGAAAAGAAACTTGACTGGGTACCCAGAATAGAGAGAACTTTTCCTTTTCACTTTATATTTTTAAGTGCAGTTTGAATGTTTTAGCCAAAGAATGCATTACTTTTATAATAACAAACTTGTTTAAAACAAAAATATATAGATTTCCTATTGTTCTCACCCCTTCAAACCTTCAACTCTTTAACCTCCAAAAATCTTCACCTCATTACAACCGCATCTCTGGCAATAGAAACAGTTGTTAGTCATGGACAAAACAAATTTTAGCAATTATGAATAACCAACTTTCTACTTATATGCTTATCTGCTTCCTTACTGGGTTAAAATTTGAAATGGCTAATTTCACAAGAAATTATGATATAAAAAGGAAATTTTCTGTTGGATCCTTATAAGATACACACGTACTTAATTTTTAAGATTCAACTCTTTACATAGTTATTTCTTTCACATTTGCTTTCCCTTAGAGTTTAAGTACCCTGAAGCCAGGGACCCTAAAATTCAAAATGCACAGTGCCTGTTTCATAATGGATGTAAATCTTTTCAAATAAATGTAGAATGGATTTCCACCATTGAGAAGTGATGTCGGTTGTCCTTGGAAACAAAGATGTCTATCTAAGCATGTGTGTGGCATGTGTCTTTTTAATGGGGAATGGATCTGTGTCAGTTCTCCATCTGAACTTCTGGTTCACAAGGTTTTAGTTTTGGCTGGCCTGAATTAAATGTGAAGTGTCTGAATATAAAGAGATAAGCTTACCTAGGGGCTGAACCCCACATCAGTTGACCTTAGCCAAATTCATCATTTAAAGCCTGAAATGTATTAGACCTCGAGTAGTATCAACATTAGCTGGGGAACTTAGCTATGGGTTCTAGTCCCTGCTCTTTCACTAACCATTGTATGGCCTTGGTAAGGCAAATCATTTAACCACTTCCTAATCTATCAAATGAAGGTCTTAAAGTAAGTAGCCTCTAAGGTGATTTATACCTGTGAAATTCTAAATTGAATAGCAAGTTTCCCCTCTCCCAACTTATGTACTAAAAGATAGAAACATTAATGAAGAGTAATTAATCCAAAAACAAAATAGACAAAGATCTGTTGACAGAAATAATATGAAATTTAATTTTTCAAATTGTTTTTAGTCATATGTCATTTATGTTTTTATTATAAATGGGTCTTGTCTTTATTATAAATGGATCAAGTTGCCAGTGAGTCATGAGTGAAATTGGTACTTGGAATTCAAAACTTTTGTCATGGGCTTTTTATGTTCCAGCTATTGGACAGGGTCCAGTCCTATACATATATAGCTTGTCAATGAGCAAGTTGAAATGAAAAAGGGGAGAAAGATAGAAACTGGAGTTTATTCACACTCAGGTATCCTATCACACTCCCAGTCTATTACCTAGTCAGCAACTCATTCAGATCCTTTAAATATTTACAGAAATCCCTCCCTGATGACACACACTTCCAGACTTGTTCAGTAATGAGACCTATATTTGCCTGATTATTTTATAGGTAATTCTATATTTTTCATCATATATTTTGAGAGACCTAGGGACTTAAATAAATTGTTCTACTTACAAATGACTGTAAGAAGAAAAAAGAAATTGCAAAAAATTCCCAATGATGTCAACCTTAAATTAGCTCAGAAGAAAATAAACTACCAGGTCAAGGCGAGCATTGAAGTACTGCTAAATCCCCATCTCCTATTAAATCAGGCTTAAGTATTGTAATAACATATCATTCAGGTTTTTCATCTGTATAATTGCCTTTTAGTAGTTTATATGAGAAATATCTACCAGAATTTCTTACTAAGACGCAATTATACCGTTAATTATCCCTTTGGTATATACCATTTGGTTACTTGTGTGCATGGTGTAGGTATGTCATTAGCCAAAAGTGTCCTCATTTATGACTGTTATCGATTTCAATGTGTCATGTTGCATCCATCAGAATTAGGCTCCAAGGGCCAATCCTTTAACTGAACTCTGAACATGGAGGTCAAATTGGTCAGAAGCTAATAGTTTAGTGGACTAAAATCTTACACCTTTTGGACAGTCCAGGCAAATTTTATTAGGAGCAATTCAATTCAGAAATGCTGCTCTTCTATCAAAAACATCCAGTCCTTAAATACTGTTAATATGTCAATTCTACCCAAAGCAATTTACTGAGTCAATGGAATCCCAATAAAAATTCCAACAGCCTTCTTTGCAGAAACGGAAAAGCAGATCATCAAATTAAACATTGTATGATCTCATTGATATGAAATCATTAGAATAAGCAAAGTCATAGAGTCAGAATCTAGAATATAGGTTACGAGGGACCATCATGGGGGTAGAGAATGGGGACTTAATGCTTAAATTGTACCGAGTTTCCATTTGGATTGACAGTAAAGTTTTGGTAATGGATGGTGGTAATGGTAGCACATTGTGAATGTAATTAACACCACTGAATTATATAGGTGGGTGTGATTAAAAGAAGACATTTTAGGTTTTATATATATGTTACTAGAATAAACATTTTAAAAAGTACATAGGACTGTACAACACAAACAGTGATGCCTACTGTAAAAGATGGTCTATAGTTAGTACAATTATAAAAATGTTCTTTCATGAATTGTATGTATTGTATGCATGATTTTTCTGTCAACCCACAACTTCTCTAATAATTTTTTAATTACTAATAAAATAGATTTTTTTTAATTCCCAGTCTTTCCTCCTAAGGGCCTTGACAGTTCATCTGCATTCATATGCCTATTCATATCTAGTACTTAGAATCCAGAAAAAGTATCCATAGGATAATTATATTGATGCTGTCATCTCACATTTCACACTCCCTAGCTAAAATAACTTACTATTTGTCATTTTTAAATGCATCTATAATATCTGATGGTTTTATAACAGGCTAAACATTGATTATCTTTTTTTATTTTCATCTGCATTACTCTAGGAGGCATATCATCATCACTATGTTACACTAGGAAAAAGGCTTAGAGATGCCAAGAAACCATCCCCAGTCATACAGATTCCAATTTTAGACTGAAAACACACTTTTGACTACCAAAATGTTTTCTTTTATACAGCACTTTTGGAGCATAATGTAAGTCATTCTCTTTTTCTTTTGATATACATTGGGGATAATTATTGTTGTCCTTAGTGTATAGAAAGGAACAACTATAACCAAGAAATTAGGATTTAAGGGCTGATTTTAATTACTGAATCATTATATAGATATTCGTTTTTGCTTTCTGGTATATTGGGAGTAGACAGAGGAAAATACCTGAAATCTTTGAATTATAATCCACCTGCCTTGATCTCTGATAAAGGTTGCACAGCCTTTGAATTGGGCCCTTGTAATTGTAAAAACCATGTAACTAACCTCCACTTGTACCCATTGATCCAGTTTTTTGACCTTAGAGTTCGTGATCACTAAAGACAGCCCCTGATGTTCATCAACAAAGAGTCCTGAGTCAGTCCAGAACTAACCTACTCCAAGTCCAAAGTTATCTTGATAACCGAGATGGGATCTAACCAAAATGGGCCTGCCTGAAATGTGTAAGAGCTTAGACTTTAACCTACAAGTCACCTATACCTCATTATAATACTAAAATTCACACCCATCATCACACTACATATGTTCTGTGACTAAGCATGTAATCTATCTACTCATACTCAATAATTAGATCACCTCTGATTATGTCATCTGGGCCACTGTGCTCATTATCCTAAAACCTGCCCATCTTTTAACTCTATAAAACTTTCGAATTATTGGTTCGGGGAGACAGATTTTGGGACAATAGGCCATCTGATCTCCTACTACGTGCCTAGTAATAAGCTTTTTCTCTCTTTTTGAAACTCCGGTGTCTCAGGAATTGGTTATTTGAGCACATCGGGCAAAAGAATCCACCATTTTTGTCCAGTAACATTATCCTGAGGCCAAGAGTCCAAGACACTGCCCAAACTCAAACAGATTAAAGAATGGATCAGAATTCCTAAATCCAGCCCTGTATTTTGATTTTTTCTACCTTATGGAGAAGTGATAATGAAAGATGTAACAGTTGACTTCAAAAACATGTTTCCTTCTACTCTAAAATTGCTGGTTTTAAATAAACTAGACATTTTTAAACTCTCACTTATTGAACCACTGCTACATGCAAGGCATTCAATGGTATCACCTCTACTCTCACCACCACACTGTGAGATTTAATGCGTTATTATATTTACAGATATGAAACCTAAGGGTCAATGAGATTAAGTGAATTTCTTAAAACCCACTCAGCTGCTTAATAAGTGAAGAACTATAGCAGAAATAGAAAACAATTTTGCAACTCTCCATGTAATAATTGATTGAGTCCAATAAATCATCAGCCATAAAGTTGTTAGATAAAACACATCCACATGGTAATAATCCTCTACAATGTAGTTCTCCAAAGAGTACATTTATAAAGGAGAAATTAACTGTTGTTTCTTACCCAAGTGATCAACAGTAGCCTCACCAAAAGGTGACAACTTAATATCATGTGCCCTCTAGTACAAGGCAATAAGATGTACCCACACCACTTGTGCAGTATTCTTGTCAATGATATTGAATAATAAAACAAACTTCAAATGTGATACCTTCTACAAGATTACTGACCTGGATTTTTAAAATATTCCAGTGTCATGAAAAACAGACAGTGTTGGTCTAGACAACTTCCCTTCTGCTCTCAGCTTCAGAATGCTATGAAGACAAATGAAATAATTTGTGTAACCTCCTTGAGTTTTCTTAAGGAAACACATTATATAACAGATAAATTATTGAGGTTGATAGTCAGCTAAAAATGTACTGTTCTTAATAAGCCAAAGATAACGTTACTGATTGGGTTGTGGTTTTGTGTTGCTTTTCCTACAGTGATGATGAGTGTATCCATAATGTTTCTCTCCCCATCTACTCCACCCCCTCCCTGGGCTCCCTTATGATCAAAGCAGCATATTTTTTAAATACCTGGCCCACCCAGGTTAAGAATGCAGTTCTCTAGCAATAGAAAAATTTTTAACTGTGCAGAACACTCAGTCCTGTGTAGGTTTGAACTTCAGCCTATTTCACATGAAATTCAAATTATCTGGTCTATTCAAGCAAGCAGATTTCCAAATGTCAATAATTACATTTATAATCATAATTATAGAACACTCTTGGCTCTCTTATATTTGATTCTAAATATGGTCAATTGGAATGAATTTATAATGAATAAATTTGGATACATGCTCAGATCATGAATTTAAATCTATGGAAACTCTCACCATGTTATAAATTAAGTCATATTTTTTATTTACATATAGCAATATTTTTAAAAATAGAATTATAAGACATTGAAATTATTGAGGATGATATAGCTATATCACTCTATCGCAGGCCTTGAATCCCCATAAGAAAAAAGAAGAATCAGATGGAACCACCCTCATCTTCTTTGCCTACTTAATTCTGCTCCCACCTTCTCCTTTTTCTCTCCTAACACAGAAGACAATGAGGATTCACTTTCAATTTTCAGTACCTACCCTTGTGCTCTGAATTCAGCCTCCTCCTTCCTTCTTAAGAGCATCACTGCTTCTGCTAATGCTTCTCTCTCTGGCACTTCAGTGTCCCCGACCCTACTGAGTCATCCCCTTCAGCATACAAAGAGCTTTAGAACCTCCCATCTTTAAACAAACAACCACACAAACATTTCCCTCCATTTACAGCTCCTCTTCTTCTCTCCACAGCACTGGACAGTCTTTATAAACAACAGTATCTTTTTCTTCATACCGTGTATAGGTGAATCTCAATTTGTAATAGATATATATAAACAAAAATTAAAAGAGGTACTGTGTTTTGACCTCTATAAAAATCTACATCTTGTTCCTGAAATTTAAGAAGAGACGCTGAGCAGGAGCAACCAATCAATATCTGTTTAAAACCTGAGAGGCCTGAATCCTGACATGCTTGAAACACCATGTATAGACTCCATCGGCCTCCTGTAATTTAAAATTCCCTCTCTGTCTTTGAGATTATCTGTGTTTTTTCTTTTATTATATTTTTTTGGAGGGAGGGGAGGCATTAACTTTTTTTTAATTGAGCTGAAATTCACATAAAATAAAATTAACCATTTTAAATGTACAATTCAGTAACATTTACTATATTCACAGTGCTATGCAAACACCTCCATCTAGTTCCAAAACATTTTCATCACCCCAAAAGAAGACATTGTACCATTAGCAGTCACTTACCACTGCTTCATCTCCCCAGTTCCTGCCCCACCACCAGTTTTCTGTCTCTATGGATTTACCTATTCTGGGTAGTTCGTATAAGTGGAATCATACAAAAAATAACCTTTTTCATTACTTTTTTTGTTTGTTTTTGGGTGCATGATCCGGGAATCGAACCTGGGTCTCCCTCATGGAAGGCAAGCATTCTACCACTGAACTACCTGTGCATCCCTTTTTCATTACTTTTTAAATTGGATTGGCCTAGGTAGTTAAACATCTGTGCAGAAAATGCTGTTTTATCTACAAGGTCCTAAGGGAACTTACCGATGAGCTCAAAGTTTAAGAAAATATGCCCTAACGATGAGAAAAGAAAGGGAACATCCCCAGGCCAAATATAAGAGACTGGCCACAATTTTTATCAACAACACAAAAGGGCAAAAGTGCCAAATAAGCTAAACTTGAAAAAAACAAATGTTAAAGATCAGCAGTCTTCAAACTGGTGTGCATGAAATCTTACAGAGGGTTGAATGGTCACGGATAGTTTGAAGGGAATTCATTTTCAGATATGCTTTCCTCAAGTGAATCAACCCAAGAAAGCTCCTGTGGTCAAGGCATCAGGTTCTCTTTTCCTATCGACCCATACAATCATCTTTCTTCCACTGACTAAAAGTGAGATATACCTCAGATTCATACCAAATCTATTAAGGCATTGCCTGGAATGTAAAAGCATCTAAGGCATCCAAGAGAAGAGAAATGAATGATCATAAAGGTGGCATAATTAATCTTCTTGCAAGTCAGATGGATTCCAATTCTCTGCTATCCACAAAATTTAAGTACACATAATCAAGTCATCAGATGAAAGGTCATTAAGAAAAATTTAGCATAGACCTCAAGAAAAATTTAGAGTTGCGTCCCACTGCCACAAAAAAAAAAATTCCATTCTTCCAGTTCACTTATTAGGGGAAGAATTTCTCAGCATCTGCATCCATCAAAATACAAATAGGAATAGCATTGATGCTAAAACCTGCCATATTTATCCATAGATTCATGGGTCAAAAAGTTTTACCCATTTCATTAAGAGCTGAAATTCCAATACAATTTTTATATTATGTCAATATTTGTAATATACTTATGTAGATTTGACACTTAGAACTTTAGGTTCACAGGATATTTTAAATTTTTTTCCATTTGTTCACATATTTTTGTTGCAAAGAAGTAAGCTTTTTGAAAAATATTTTAAAGTATAAAAAATAAGAAACAGAATAGAAATATAATTTCAAGGAAACAAAACAAAATTTTCTACAAAACTTTATGACTTATTTATGTGTACTTAAAGGATAATGGACAGCAAATTGTTATACTGTTTAGATACCACTGCATAGATATAAAATAGTGATGTAACAGTGTATCAGTCAAGGTTCTCTAGAGAAACAGAATCAATAGGATCTATCTGTAAATATGAGATTTATAAAACTGTCTCATACAATCATGAGCAGGTAAGGGTCCAAAATATGTAAGGCAGGCCACAAGCTGAACTCTCCAATGAAGGTCCTCAATTAACTCAGAAGAGATTATCTATTCTGAATTCTCCTTAAAAGCCTTCAGGTGATTACATTAAGCATCACTCATTGCAGAAGACACTCCCCTTAGCTGACTGCAGATGTTATCAGCCACAGATGCAACCAATATGCTCATGATTTAAGTCTATGAAATGTCTTCACAGCAACAGATAGAACAGTGCTTGCTTGACCAGACAACTGGGCACAATCACCTGGGCAAATTGACACATGGATCTGACCATCACAGTCCACCCCTTGTCAACTTTGCAGTTATACACATCACCTTAAACCATACTTACTCTCTAAATAGAAAACGATAACACACACATTTTTTCCTTGCCTAACAATATTCAACTGTCCTGTGTTCAAACAGAAACACATTAAATCTTTCCAGAATAGGGTGCAAGTCCTATTCTGAGTATTAAGAGTAATATTCACTCTTAAATTTAATATCCTACAACTTAAATACTACAACATGAACAAAACAACTTATGTCATATGATAAAGGGGATAAAATAGAGAGGAAAACAAAGATATTTGCTTTATGTATAAATACATAGATACTAATTACAAAGCAAGGAAGAAATATTCATACCATTATAGTCCTCATTTCTGTAACTGATCATGTGGTCATAGTTCATTTTTATCACTACCTTCTTCCATTACCCATTCTATGTTTCCTTTATCTTCACCAAGCACCACAGCTGGCCATGGTTCTTTGCTTGGTGGGGTGACCCAAACCTTCATTCCTGAAGTTTCAGAGCCATTGGTAGTCCTGCCTGGATTGGGTTGTTGCAGTTTATCATTGACTTTAATCACAGGGCATGGTAGTACTAAAAGACGCCATAGGGGATCTCCTATATTCCATGAAAACTCTTCTTTACCTCCGTTGTGTAGCTGCAGTCCAATATCCCCTTGATAGTCAGGGTCAAGCACCCCAGCTAGTAAAGTAATCCCCTTCTTTGCCTGCTGGTCCAGGGACATGAGTAACCCAAAGTGAACAGGTGTCATCCTTAGATTCCATTTCAATGGAATCATTGTATTTCTCCTAGTGGAAGCACTCCCCCTTCTGGAACTGAAGCCTGTAGACCAGCAGAGCTCAAGGCTGCAGGGACAGAAAGCAAAAATTTTCCTTGTGAATCACTAGGGGTAATAGTGAATAGTGCCACTCCTATTTCATCCCCTTGATTCCTGGACCTGTGCTTCCTGGCTATGGGAGAAACAGTACCATAGATTGGATGCTGATTCAGAGTATATACAGACTCCTGGAGAACACTGTCCCAGCTCTGCAAGGTATTACCTCCTATTTGCATTTAATTGGGCTTTCAAAAGGCCATTCCACAGTTCTATCAAGCCAGCTACCTCTGGATGATGGGGAACATGGTAAGACCAGAGAATTCCATGAGCATGTGTCCATTCCCAAATTTCATTTGCTGTGAAGTGGATTCCTTGATCAGAAGCAATGCTGTGTGGAATACCATGATATTGGATAAGGCATTCCATAAGTCCACAGACAGTAGTTTTTGGAGAAGCACTGTGTGCAGGGGAGGCAAACCCATATCCAGAGTATGTGTCTATGCCAGTGAGAACAAATCGCTGCCCCTTCCATGATGGAAGTGGCCCAATGTAATCAACCTGCCACCATGTAGCTGGCTGGTCACCTCAGGGAATGGTGTCATATCGGGGGCTGAGTGTGGGTCTCTGCTGTTGCAGATGGGACACTCAGTAGTGGCTGTATTTAGGTCAACCTTGGTGAGTGGAAGTTCATGTTGCTGAGCCCATGCATAACCTCCATCCCTACCACCATGACCACTTTGTTCATGAGGCCATTGGGCAATGAACAAAGTTGCTGGGGAAAGAGGCTGATTGGTATCCACAGGACAGGTCTTCTTAGCCACTTGATTATTAAAACCTTCCTCTGCTGAAGCCACTCTCTGGTGTGCATTCACATGGGACACAAATATCTTCATGTTTTTTGCCCACTCAGAAAGGTCTATCCACATACCTCTTCCCCACCGCTTTATCACCAATCTTCCAGTCATGTTCTTTCCGAGTCCCTGATCTTACCAATAGCCCATGAGTCAATATATAAATGCACCTCTGGCCAATTCTCCTTCCAAGCAAAATGAACAATCAGGTGCACTGCTCAAAGTTCCACCCACTGGGTAGCTTTCCCCTCACCACTGTCCTTCAAGGACATCCCAGAAAGGGGCTGCAGTGCTACAGCTGCACACTTTTGGGTGGTGCCTGCATATTGTGCAGAACCATCTGTAAATCAGGCCCCAGTTTTCTCCTCCTCAGTCAACTGAGTGTAAGGAACTCACAGAGAGAACTTAACTCTGGGCTGAAAAAAAGAGTAATGTGGCAGGAGTGCAGACCATGGGCTTTTGGGCCACTTCCTCATGTAACTAACTTGTGCCTTCAGGACCTGCTCTGGCCCTATCTCATATATACTATTTCAATTTTATGATGGGCTGCTGCTGTTCACACCCAACTTTTTGGCTTGGTGGGTCAGACAACACCCAGTTCAAGATAGGTAACTTAGGTCTCATGGTAACTTGGTGTCCCATGGTTAAATGTTCAGTATCTACTAAGGCCCAATAACAGGCCAAAAGCTGTTTCTCTAAAAGAGAGTAGTGAGGATGCAAGGATAGTGCAGTGGTAGAATTCTTGCCTGCCATGCAGGAGACCCAGGTTCGATTCCCCGCCCATGCAATTCTCAAAAATTCCACAAATGGTGCTGCAATAATGGGATATTCACATGGAAAAAAAAATGAAATGTGGCCCTGCCATACAGCATACAAAAAAAAAAGGAGAGTAGTTACCTGTAGAGAATAGCTAGGTCCTTCTTCAAACCCTAAGGGCCTGCATTGTGCTTCTCTTATAGGGGCCTGCCAAAGGCTCCAGACAGCATCTCTATATGCCACTGACACTTCCAGCACCATTGAATCTGCTGGATCATATGGTCCAAGTAGCAGAGCAGCTTGTACAGCAGTCTGGACCTGTTGCAGAGCCTCCTCTTGTCAGGTCCCCACTCAAAACTAGCTGCTTTTCTGGTCATTCAGTAAATGGGCCAGAGTAGAACACCAAAATGAGGAATATGTTGTTACCAAAATCCAAAGAGATCAACTAGGCATTGTGCCTCTTTTTTGGTCATGAGAGGGGTCAGATGTAACAATGTATCCTTCACCTTAAAAGGGATATCTCCACATGCCCTATACCAATGGACACCTAGAAATTTCACTGAGGTGGAAGGCCCCTGTATTTTTGTTGAATTTGTCTTCCATCCTCTGACATGCAAGTGCCTTATCAGTAAGTCTAGAGTAGTTGCTACTTGTTGCTTACTAGATCCAATCAACATGATATCATCAATATAATGGACCAGTGTGATGTTTTGTGGGAGGGAGAAATGATCAAGGTCCCAACAGACAAAATTATGACAGAGGGTTGGAGAGTTTATATACCATGAGGTAGGACAGTTAAAGTATATTGCTGGCCTGGCCAGCTGAAAGCAAACTGTTTCTGGTGATCCTCACTAACAGCTATTAAGAAAAAAGAATTTGCTAGATCAATAGTTGCATACCACATACCAAGGGATGTGTTGATTTGCTCAAACAATGATGCCACATATAAAATAGCAGCTGCAATTGGAGCCACTACCTGCTTGAGTTAACAATAATCCACTGCCATCCTTCAAGACCCATCTGTTTTCTGCACAGGAGAGTTGAATGTGAATGTGGTGGGAATCACCTCCTGCATCCTTCAAGTTCTTACAAATGGCACTAATCTCTGCAATCCCTCCAGGAATCTGGTATTGCTTCTGATTTACTATTTTGCTAGGTAAGGGCAGTTCTAATGGCTTCCACTTGGCCTTCCCTACCATAATAGCTCTCACTCCATGAGTCAGAGGGTCTTTGTGAGGATTCTGACAGTTGCTCAGTATGTCTACTCCAATTATGCTTTCTGGAACTAGGGAATAACTACAGAATGGGTCTGGGGACCCACTGAACCCACTATGAGATGTACCTGAGCTAAAACTCCATCAATCACATGACTTCCATAAGCCCCCACTCTGACTGGTAGAACAGAATGATGTTTTGTGTCCCCTGGAATTAATGTCATTTCTGAATCAGTGTCTAACAATCTCCAAATTATCTGATCATTTCCTTTTCCCCAGTACACAGTAACCCTGGTAAAAGGCTGTAGGTCTCCTTGGTGAAGGCTTGAAGGAGTATTAACAGCATAAATTTGTGGCATTTTAACAGCATAAATTTTGTGGCCCTTCCCCAAAGGGACCTGGTTTTCTCCTCATTCAAGTGACTCTGGGTCTATAAACTGCCTCAAGTCTGGGAATTGATTAAGGGGCCATGATTCTCTGTTTCTGTAATTCAAGTTAGACTTCTGTTCCCTCGACCTAAAACTCTTCTGCTTATATAGCTCAAACAGGAGTGTAGTAGACTGCCAATCTATTATACTTTTAGATATCCCATGATCTACTAGCCAACAACATAGGTTTCTGTGAGTCAGAATGTTTTGACTCCTGCTTTGAGTCTGTTGTCCATTATGGTAGCCACACCCACCTTGTCTTTGGCAATTAAGTGCTGTGCCAGTCTAAATCTGTGGTGGACCCAGAAAAGCCATGCCTTTTGATTCTCATTCAATATTGCTGGGTGGGAGCATTTTGATTAGAAGATTTGATGATTTCCATGGAGGTGTGTCTCCACCCACTGAAGGTGGAGTTGCTTGCTGGAATCCTTCAAAAGAGGAAACATTTTTGGAGAGAGCCCTTTTTGGGAGAGCCATGTGGAAGCCAGCAGATGCCGCCATATTCGCCATGTGCCCTTCCAGCTGAGAGAGAAACGTTGAACATCGTTGGCCTTCTTGAACCAAGGTATCTTTCCCTAGATGCCTTAAATTGGACATTTCTATAGACTTGTTTTAATTGGGACATTTTCTCAGCCTTAGAACTGTAAACTAGCAACTCATTAAATTCCCCCTTTTAAAAGCCATTCCGTTTCTGGTATATTGCATTCCAGCACCTAGCAAGTGCCACCACCTGGCTTTTGACAACTCAGGATTATTCACTCATCCTCATTGTGTTTAAGGAGTCCACCTTAGTGACAGCAGTTTCAACAATTATTTCTGACCTACAGAGAAGGGCAACCACAAAGCTCTTAAGGGGCCATGGAGCTAATCTCACAAATTTATCTCTCACAGGTCTGGTAGTTGCATGCCTCAAAGGCACTGAAGGGTTAAACTATTCAGATGAAGGTTGGATGGCCAACTCCTAAGGAGGGACTGGAGTTCTGGAAGCCATTTCATTAAGGCAGGCTAGATCTTGGGTACCTCTTTCCTCATGGCAGGCTGGAGGCGGGGCAGCTACGTCCTCAGGGCAGACCATTACAGGTTTATCTAAAAAAGACTCAGCACAATCTAGGGTTTCAATGTCTCCAGAGCCCTCATAATCAGTCCATATGTCACCATCCCATTTTTCAGAATCCCACTCCTTTCCAATCAATGCCCTCATTTTAACAGCAGACACACTACAAGGTTGCAATTTCAGTTTATACTGTAAATCTGCTACTCTAACAATGAGACTCTCAATCTGATTTTCAGAGGTCTCAAATCTGTGGCTACAGGAAATAAGATTTTCCTTCAGGGCAGTCATAGAAACTTTTACATCTTTCATATGGCACTTGGCTGCAAATTTGAAGACTTCAGATCATCCCTTTCACTGATCCCTGAATCCAGCATATCTAATAACAACCAGCCAACATCATTATACCTCTTACTTCCACAAAATTCTGTAAAGGTGTCCAAAACACTCACCCAGTGTCTTGCCTCAGGTAAGCATACAATTAGCAGGATCTAATGGTTTTATTTTGAATATCTCTTTTGCCAACTCAACCTATGGTCTGTTAGTGCTATCTTGATTACTGGAAACAGAGTCATTAGCGCCTCTGAGTCTAGTCAGAATAGAAAACCAATTGTAAAAACTCATTTTTAAGATTCTGTTTTCAAGAACCACTCCTGGTACCAAACTGTATTAGTCAGGGTTCTCTAGAGTAACAGAACCAACAGGATAAATCTGTAAATATGAGATTTATAAAAGTGTCTCACACAACCATGAGCATGTAAGAGTCCAAAATCTGTACAGCTGGCCGCAAGCTGACATCTTCAATGAAGCTCCTCAGTAACTCCCTGGAGAGGCTGGCTGGCTGAAGTGAAAAGAGAGGTTGTCCTTAAAAGCTTTCAGGTGATTAGATTAAGCATTACTCACTGAAGAAGATACCCCCTTTGGCTGACTGCAGATGTAATTGGCCATGGATGCAACCAATGTGCTCATGATTTAAGTCCATGAAATATCCTTACAGCAACAGATAGGTCAGTGTATGCTTGACCAGAAAACTGGGCACCGTCACCTGGGCAAGTTGACATACAGACCTGACCATCATAAACAGTTTATTTTAAAATGCCATTATTTATAATATGCTAGGAATTAAATATATATATAGTTTTATTAATTAAAAAAATTAACAAAAAACATTAAGATATCATTCCATTCTACATATACAATCAGTAATTCTTAATATTATCACATAGTTGCATATTCATCATTTCTTAGAACATTTGCATCGATTTAGAAAAAGAAATAAAAGGACAACAGAAAAAGAAGTAAAACGATAATAGAGAAAAAAAGATTATACATACCATAACCCTTACCCCTCGCTTTCATTTACCACTAGCATTTCAAGCTGAATTTATTTTAACATTTGTTCCCCCT
>PVIY010020935.1:0-43207 GCA_004026745.1 Myrmecophaga tridactyla
TTTTAGCTCTGGTCCATCTCACAGTGGGTCCAGTGGGTCCTTGAACCTATTCTGTGGTTATTTCCTCCAGTTCTAGAATACGTAATTGGAATAGACATACTCAGCAACTGGCAGAATCCACACATTGGTTCCTTGACTCGTGGAGTGAGGGCTATTATGGTAGGAATGGCCAGGTGGAAAGCCACTAGAAGTTCCCCTACCTAGCAAAATGGTAAATAAGAAGCAATGTTGGATTCCTAGAAAGATTGCAGATATTAATGCCACCATGAAGGACTTAAAGGATGTAGGGGTGTCAATTCCCACCACATCCCTGTTAAACTCTGTTTGATCTGTGGAGAAAATAGATGGATCTTGGAGGTTGACAGTGGATTATCAAAAACTTAACCATGTGTTGACTCCAACTGCAGCTATTGTTCCAGATATGGTATAATTCCTTGAGTAAATCACCACATCTCCTGGTACCTGGGATGCAGCTATTGATTTGGCAAATGCTTTTTTTTTCTCAATTGCTATTAGTGAAGACCACCAGAAACAGCTTACTTTCAGTTGGTAAGACTGAAATCTAGTCCGCAGAGACCTTGATCCCACAAGACATCACATTGGTCTATTATGTTGATTGGAGCTAGTGATTTATTGATAAAACATTTTGCATATCAGGGGGTGGAAGATAAATCCAACAAAAATAAGGGATCCTCCAACCTCAGTGAAATTTCTAGGTGCTCATTGGTGTGGGATATCCTTTCTATGGTGAAGAGAAACTGTTGTATCTGGCCCTTCCCACAACCAGATAAAAGCCAACACTATGTTGGCCTCTTTGGATTTTGGACACCACATATTCTTCATGTGGGTGTGCCACTCCAGCCCCATTTACCAAGTGACCTGAAAAGCTGCTGGTTTTGAGTGGGGCCTGGAACAAGAGGAAGCTCTGCAACAGGCCAGGCTACTGTGCAAGCTGCTGTGCCACTTGGACCGTATGATCCACAGCTCCAGTGTTGCTAGAAGTGTCAGTGGCAGATAGAGATGCTGTCTGGAGCCTCTTGTAGACCTCTGTAGGAGAATCAGAACACAGTCCCTTGGGATTTGGAGCAAACCCTTCCCATCCTCTGTAGGTAACTACTCTCCTTTTGAGAAACAGCTTTTGGCTTGCTACTGGGCCTTAGGAGAGACCAGACACTTAACCATGGTCCACCAAGTTTCCATGAGGTTTGAGTTGCCTGTTGTTGTCTGACCTACCAAGCCACGAAGTTAAGTATGCATAGCAGCACTCCATCATAAAATGAAAGTGATATATTTGAGTTGGGGCTCAAGCAGGTCCTGAAAGCACAAGTTATATGAGAAAGTGGTTCAAATGCCCATGGACTCTACTCCTGCCACATTACCTTCTCTATCGCAGCCCACAACTATGTCCTCTTGGGGAGTTCCTTATGATCAGTTGACAAAGGAAGAGAAAATTTGGACCTAGTTTACAGGTGGTTCCACAGGATATACAGATACCACCCAAAAGTCGACAGCTGTAGTACTATAACCTCTTTCTGGGACATCCCTTAAGGACAGAGGGGAAGTTCCAGTGGGCAGAATTTCAAGCAGTGCACCTGGTAATTAATTTTGCTGAGAAGGAGAAATAGCTGGATATGTGTTTGTGTACTGATTTATGGGCTGTTATCAATGGTTTGGATGGATGGTCTAGGACTTGGAAGGAATATGATTGAAAATTGGTGATAAAGAGGTCTTGGAAAGAGGTATATGGAGAGATCTTCCTGAGTGGGCAAAAAACATGAAGATAATTATGTCCGCCATGCAGCTCACCAGAGGGTGACTTCATCAGAGGAAGATTTTAATAATCAAGTGGTAAGATGACCCATTCTGTGGGTACCAGTTACCCTCTTTCCCCAGCCACTGTGTCATCACCCAATGGGCCCATGAACAAAGTGGCAGTGGTGGTAGGGATGGAAGTTATACATGTGCTCAGCAACATGGACTTCCACTCACCAAAGCTGACCTGGCTGTATCTACTGCTGAGTGCCCAGTCTGCCAACAGCAAAGATCAACACTCAGTCCCTAGTATGGCACCATTCCCTGAGGCCATCAGCCTGCTACCAGTGGCAGACTGATTACATTGGACTACTTACATCATGGAAGGGGCAGCAATATGTTCTAAGTGGAATAGACACATACTCTGGATGTAGCTTCATCTTCCCTGCATGCAATATTTCTGCCCAAACTACCATCGGACATAGAGAATGACTTATTCACCATCATGGTATTCTACATAGCATTGCTTCTGATCAGGGAACCCACTTCACAACAAATGAAATAAAGGAATAGTGTCATGCTCTTGGAATTCACTGGTCTTACAATGTTTTCCATCATCCTGAAGCAGCTGTATTGATAGAATGGTGGACTGACCTACTGAAGACTCAATTATGGTGCCGACTAGGTGGCAATATCTTGCAGGGCTGGGAAGTGTTCTCCAGGAGGGTATGTATGCTCTAAATCAGCGCCTACTCTATCGTGCTGTTTCTACCATAGCCAGGACTCATGGGTACAGGAATCAAGGCATGGAAATGGGAGTGCCACCACTAGCTATTAACCCTAGTGATCCTCTAGAAGAATTTTTGCTTCCTAAGTTCTGCAGTTCTATAGGTCTTAATTCCAAAAAAGACAGATAATGATGTCATGGAACTGGAAGTTAATGGAACTTCCATCTGGCCCACTTTGGGATCCTCATGCCTCTGAATCATCAGGCCAACAAGGGAATTACTGTTTGTTCTGGTGTGATTGATCCTTCCCATCAAGGGGAGAAAGTACTGCAACTATACAATGGAGGTAAAGAAGAGTTTTTCTGGAATACAGACGATCCCCTAGGGCATCTCTTAATACTACCATGTCCTGTGATTAAAGTCAATGGAAAATTGAAATAACACAATCCAGGCAGGACTGTCAAAGGCCCAGAAACTTCAAGAATGAAGGTTCATGCCACCTCATCAGGCAAAGAACCATGGTCAACTGAGTTGTTTACTGAAAGTAAAGGGACTATGAAATGGGTAGTGGAAGAAGGTAGTTAAATATATGAGCTATGATCATGTGACCTGTTACAGAAATAAGAACTGCAATGGATATGAATATTTCTTCCTTATTTTGTTATGAGTATGTTTGTATATGTACATAAAGAAAATGTCACTTTCTTTTTTATTTTATCCCCTTATCATATGTATTAGATTCATGTCATAGTATTTAAGTTTATAGGATATCAAGTTTAACAGTGAATATAACCTAATAACTTCCACCCTATCTTGGGGAGACTTTATGCGTTTCCAATTGCACACAGGACAGTTGAGTGTTGTTAGTTGGAAAACATAATTATTACTCTTTTTATTTAGAGATTAAGTACGATTTAAAGTGATGTTCATGGCTGCCAAGTGGACAAGGGGTGGACTGTGATGGTTAGGTTCATGTGTCAACTTGGCCTGGTTGTGGTGTCCAGTTGTTTAGTCAGGAAAGCAGTGGCCTCCTTGTTACTGTGGAGATATTTTGTGGATTTAAATCATCAGTAAGTCAATTGCACCTGTAACTGACTACTCTACAGTCACCTGAGGAAATTGCCATCAACAATGAGAAAAATCTCATCCAATCAGTAGAAGGATTTAAAAGGAAAAGTGATGATTTCACCAGTCAGAAGAGAGAACTTCCATCTCTACTTCAGTCAGCCAGCTTCTCCTGGAGAATTCATCAAAAACCTTCACTGGAGTTCCCAGCTTGCAGCTTGCCCTACAGAATTTGATCTTACCTATCCCCACAATTGCAAGAGACAATTCTTATGAAGATCTCATTATATTTACAGATATCTCCTGTCAGTTTTGTTTCCCTGGAAGATCCGCTCTTCAGTGATGTTGCCTTACAAGGATAGAGTAGGAATGGCAATAATGGAAATTTCAAATTCTGATCAGTGTTATCAATTTTTACTACTTAATAATTAAGTTGTTAATATATATTTAATATAAATGGTATCTTGGCAACTTAATGCTGTAATTTTTCCCATCAGTTCAAAGGGTAGCAGTAACTAAATATGCTTCTGAGTATCTCTCTTGCTATTTTATCTTTCTTACTAAATTGAATTCTGTGAGGACTTCCATTGGCTGCTAGACATCTATACTTCAATTTTCTGCAAATAGTTCAAGCCCATTGAGTTCCCAAAATGAACATGTACAACTGTACCATGTCCCACCTTGCTGAATCCTCCTCTACCTGCATTTCTTCTCTCTAATGGCATTAGTATATACCTAGTTGCCCAAGATAGAACTCTTACCATTTTACTCTACTTTCCTTTTACCACCAATATTCAATCAGTGTCTAACTCTTATTGTTCCTACCACTACAGATCTCTTAGATCCATTGTCTCCTTTCTAACCTCGTGGTCACATTGCTTTTAAACCAGGCTCTCGCAGTGGTCCTCTAATTAGTTTCCCCATATCTAGTCTCTCCCCTTCCATCCTTTCTGTCCCATTATTGTCAGAGTTATCTTTCCAAAACAAGATAAAGGCAGATCACAGGTTTACTCAAAACACATTTTAGCTCTGCATGTTCCTCATAATAAAGTATAAATTCCTTAACATTGACATTCAGAGCATATTCTGACTCTGTTTTTTTTCCATCTCACAGTTGGTAAGGGTTCCCTTTGTTATCCTCATTTATCATTGTGTTTACCTGTCTGAGCAGTGTAGAGTAGTTTGACTTAATAAGTCATATATATATTACCATTTTGTGAGTTCTTGAGGTGATAGCTTATTCATTTTTATAATCCATTATAGTGATCTGACTTTAATATATGCTGGTGGATTTGAGTTGAAATTAACTGGAAGAGCACTTCTTCCATAATATTTGTTCAATATATACTTGCTATTGAACATATACATTGTACAAACCAGTTTCCCCCCGATTTTTCCCACATGAAATTTTCTCAAACTAATTCCCATCAAACTGTTTTTTATAGCATTCTCTAGCAAACAACTAACAAGAACAAATAGAAAAATGTATATATTATACCTATAATAAAATTTTAAATGAATACTATCAAATAATATAAAATGGACATTCTTTTTCCTCCTTCACTACACGTTCTAAAGACAAGGAAACAACCCACAAAATCTCGTGTGAAAGAAAAACATTCTTTTCAGCATACAAATTGAATAATTTTAAACGTTGTCATATTTTGGGGATCCTTGCCTCTCTATATGAACACATATAGACATTCACTGATCATGTATAATACCTTTTACCTTCGTGGTGAGTCCTCAGGACATGTTTGTTGATGACAGTGATATACCAAATGAACTATACCTGGCCCTAGCAAAAAGAGTAGTTGAGGTTTATTTTAGAAACAGGGGTGTCATTTACATAAATCAGTAGAAAGTGTAGTTATTTTCAAAATAGATTTCTTTGAACCTTTACCTCATACCACATGTAAAAATTAATTCAAAATGGAAGAAAAACCAAAATATAAGAGCTAAAATGTTAAAACTCTTAGAAGGAGACATAGAGATATTCTTCATGGCCTTGGATTTGGTATTGTTTTCTTAGATATGACACCAATCTCAAAGCAACAAAATAAAGAACATTAGATAATTTAGACCATCAAATTTAAAATTTTTATGCATCAAATCACATTATCAGAGTGAAAACAACCCACAGAATGGGTTAAAATAGTTGCAAAACATATCTCTGATAAGGGTCCAGTATCCAAAATATATAAAGAACTCTTTGAACTCAACACAAAAAACAAACAATCCATTTTAAAAATTGCTATAGTACTTGAATAGACATTTCATTACAGAAGATCTATAAATGGTCAACAAACACGTGGCCAAAAAACTTAACCTCAGTAGTCATTAAGGAAATGCAAATCAAAACTACAAAGAGATACCACTTCACACACCTAGGATAGCTATAATAATAATAAAAAAATTAAGAACACCGTTGTGTTCTTAATTCCTACACAAAACAAGTGTTGGTGAACATATAGAGAAATTGAAACCCTTACATTTTGCTTGTGGAAGTGTAAGATGGTACAGCTATACTGGAAAAACTGTTTGGCGATTCCTCAATAAGTTAAATTTGGAGTCACCATATGACCTTTTAACTGCATTCCTAGATACACTCAAAATACTTGAAAACAAATGTTCAAACAGAAACCTGTACACTTCTTGCTTGCCATGCTTGAGACCCGGGTTTGATTCCCAGCACACACACTTCCAAACAAACAAACAAAAGAAACCAACAAAAACAAACAAAACAAAACAAAAAAACAAAAATTCAATAAATCGTGCTACAATAACAGGATACTCACATGGAAAAAGAAAAGAATGAAATATGACCCTGCCATATAGCATACAAAGAAACCCCCCAAAAAATGTACACTAATGTTCATAGCAGCACTATTCATAATAGCCAAAAGGTGGAAACAATCAAGGGTCCATCAACTGATGAATGAATAAAAAAAATGTGATGTGTCTATTCAATGGAATATTATTTGGCAATAAAAAGTTTGCTACAATGTGAATGAACCTTGAAAACATTATGCTAAGTCAAAGAAACCAAACACAAAAAAGTATATGTTGTATGATTCTTTTTATATTAATGTTCAAAATAGGCAAATACACGGAGAAAGACATAAAGCAGATTTGTGGTTGCAGGGCCTGAGTAAGGAAGATGAGGAGTGACTACTTAATGGGCACAGGATTTCCTTTTGGGCTGATCAAAATGTTCTGGAACAAGATGTTGGTGATGATTGTACATTGTGAATATATCAGTGCCACTAAACTGTATGTAATAAATTTTATGGTATGTGTATTTTACCACAATAAAAAAATATCTGCTTAGTTTTGGGGTGGTATGAGAAAAGCTAGATTGTCACTTACACATGATGGCATTATGTTGTACCGAATAGTAGCCATGACGGTCATGGCAAACTTGGGTTCTAGATCAAACTTTGCTATTCACCACAAGGCTTTGAAAAATAGATCACACAATCTTCCTGGATCTTAGTTCTCCTTGCTATAAAATGAAGGATTTCAACTAGATGAAATCTTAATTCCCTCTCAGCTCTAAAATTCTTCAATCAGTGTTTTAAATACCTACTTGAATACTTAAAAATTATACCTGTATGCTTTGACTTTTTCCTATTTTACAACAACAAAATGTGTGTGCTTCTACATTTATAATACTATAATTATGTATTACATTTGGTTATATTCAACACTAATAACACATTTACAAATGTATACCAGGTATATATAAATCTTACAATATAACTTGTAATTAGGTAGTCAAAAGTCCCCAAAGTAATCTGAAAATGTAATGGTGTATTTATAAGGAGTATTTCCTTTTTTATGCAAAGTTTTTTGATATTCAATATGTTAGGAATGTGAACTTTTAACTCATCAAACTATTGTAACATATTTGAAAATTATAGTAATTTGATTAAAATGTTGCCTATAAGGCAAAAGGTTTAGTTAATAGAATCCATATGTAATTAAAATGCAGAACTAAATGTAATCAGACTCCAGTGACTAGTGCCTTCATATTGATAGTTTTACAATGGCCTCTGGGGTTAAAAGTTTAAATGTTACAGAATGCAACAACACTGCAGAAAACATTTTAAATTGGCAGTTTAGCTGTTTTAAAGATATCAACGCAGTTACTTAATAAGTTGTGACTGTCATATCCTAGATTCTCATCATTTTAGGAATATGTTCTGTCAGCAGGTGGTAGAAGCTCATGACTGGTGTGATGGTAGAAGACCCTCACTCTGCAATGTTGTTACATAAACAGCCCAAGATGAAGGTGTCTGCGATGAGCTAAGCCATGACCCTCTTTTTTAATAACAGAATTGCTTTCTTTGGGTGAATTCATTTGAATCATATGAATGTTATAGACAATACTATGCACCAAGCCACAAAAAAAGTTAAAAAAAAATTTCCTGAACTTAAGAAAAAATTATTTTCTCTGGACAGTTTTAAGAGTCGACATCCTGTGTTAGAGTTCTCTAATCATCACCAGCACAATTTATAATCAGAACACACAGAGAGCCAGTTCAGACCAGCTCATCTGTTGATCTTGGCAGAGGTTCTTCATCTCACTGTGTGCAGCTGCCACTTGAGAGTTGGGGGACTCAGCAGAGAGCCAGAGGAGGGTGGGCTACAAGGCTGGTCAAGGCATGAACACATAGGCCTGCTTCATTTCAAGTTTTATGTTGCTTAAAAAAAAAAGTCTTTCTTACTTTACTTCCCCCATCCCTTCTTTTTAACCTGAAATTAAACGAGGACCTCTCATGAGCCACTATGCTCCAGGCGTAAGAAATTGTGATGTCTGGCTTCCAGAAACTGTCCCGTCAAAATGTGCTTCTGATTAGGTGGCTTAATTACAGCTGTGAAAACAATGTTGATTTAGGCCCCAAGATTCCAGGACATGTCAGCCATTATTAGCTTGGACTGAAGCCACCATTTGAAAACTCTGTACCACTAAAGTCACCGTGCTTGACAACTTTTTATTTAGGCAGAAAAGTTGCCAGAAGCAACACATTTTAAGCAAAATATTGTTTGATGCATAATTTCAGCTGCAACACCATCAGTGACCATTAAGGAGATAGTTAACTTTGCCCTTTACTGAAAACAAGGGGGTTCTATTAGTAAAAACAGTAAGTTTTGAATAGTGTTTTAAAAGAGTTGACTGACATAAGAATTAAATTTAATTCCTTTAATTCAGTTTTATTTCAAATCCAGCATGTTGGTTTAACCACGCAATTTTATTACACCTAAATTTTCCTGACAGTTTCATTTGCTGTTAGGAAATAAAATTGCAATTTTTTCAACATGGGAAATGAGGGCTAGTTTTGAAAATGTTATGTTTGAAATTTCCCTTGCCTCTAGCTGGTTCAGACACAGCCTCAGTTTACTTCTGGAAGGAAAAAGACCTTGTTAAATAGTTTTTAGTATTTTAATATAAATGAAGTTTTTTCATAGTGAAAAAGCTTTTCAGGCTTATGTATTTACACCTGCAAGGGAAGTAAATGTTAATAATTAGATGGTTCCAATATTTTGGACTTTTCAATGCAATTGTTACTGATATCATAGTCGTTATAACTACATATTTTAAGAATTCCAACTCTTTTATTTTAGCATCTCTAAGATTTCCCTTAGATGCTGTAAGTTATTTTTCATTTGCCAATACTTTAAAAAGTAGACAAAAGTGTATGACAGCTGAGCAGCAAGCATAAAGGGTGATAATTATTTGGAAGAGACTTTTGCTCTGAAATTCATGGTTTATGCCAAACCTTATGCCCAAGGGAAAGCTAAATGATTTCTTTAAAATGAAATCTCCCACACCCAAGACATTAAATCCAACCATGTGGGTGGCCAAGGCACATCTCTTTCTACTGGTGAGACTTACTGAACAATTAACTGGCTCACTCTGAACCGTGTATGGATTAGAAAGAGATGTGCCTCAATTTTTTTCCAAGTTGAGTTAAGAGTTAATACATAGGTACTTAATTGTGAAGATTGGATGGATGAATAGAGGAGTTCATAATACAGTGTGTGGATCTTCAAAGAGAAAGCTGGGCAAGTGATTCAAAATAGTAATCCCATAATCTAAATACTATCAGTAATATTTCTAAATGTCAAATACTATAAAGAAATTGTACATCAATTATATATTCCATCTCTCTCATCTCATGTAATATAATCTTTATATCAATCTTTTGAGAGAAATATTATTCTCCCATACTGCAGATGAAACAACTTAGGCCTAGAAAGGATAAGTAACTTGCCCAAGATCATGCTGTTTAGCGTCTAGATTGGAATCCCTATCTGCATGTCTAAATAAAACCCATGCTCTAAACTAAAGATGAAAGCAATCAGATATATTTCTTGGAAAATGGATTCCAGGGTATGAAACAAAGATATGTTAAGAATGACCGACATTACATTGAGTATGCCTTCGGACTGTTATAGACAAGAGCATTTAAACTTTAATAAAAGTTTTACAGTTCTCTGTGCAACAAAGAAAAAATTTTTATTTCAATAAAATGTACTGTATATAAAGACAGACAAATTCACTAGGTCTATGGTTGAGGCCTTTTACCTAGAACAAAAGGACCTTCCTTTTTCCTTTTGAAGTTGCCTTATGCACAGAGAACTGAAAAGTGTGCATCCTTCCATACTGTGCGGGTTTGAAGTTTGGATATATTGTGTTTGTTCTTAAGATTATATGTTAGCTGAGGAAATGGAAAGAAATAGCTGCCTTACCTTCTCAGAACTGTAGCTTAGGGCATACTTTGATAGAATCTGAATTCAGCTTATCTTTTGAATGTCCTTTTGTTCCCAATATTTGCTTGACACCAATTATAAAGATACTCTTTCAGAATGTGAGGGGCCAACTAGGGTTAGAGGGCTTTGTTTTTCTAGTCTCTACCATCTTATTTCTCATGAGTTCTAACTGAAAATGTTAATTTGGTTAAAAAAAATATGCCATATAGATTATATAGAGTATTTATTATATTTAACTTTTTCTTGACTATTTTTGATATATTATTTTGTTAATCCATCCTGATTGTTTATGATTTGATTATAAAAATATTTTATTAAATAACACATTGGATATTATAGACTTTAATGATTATAATTATGTGCACCCTAACAGGTTTTGCCTTGTCCTGATAATATTTTTTTGAGAGAGAAAAAGGCCTAAGATGGAGCTTTAAAGAAATAAATCCATGTTCATATCTATATCTACATCTATATATTCTTTTTTATTTTCAATCTGGTTAACATACCATGATATCTATATATTCCTATTGTTTTGAGGCATTGTAATATTTTGGCTATGGAATAATCTTTTCAAATATATTAGTTCATGTACTTATATTTCCTGGTCAATATTTATTTAAATATAAAAATCCACTAATTCAATGCTAAGTGTTTTTTATAAGCAAGGGAAAACCAGGAAGTTCAGGGAAAGGTTATTAAAATAATATTACTTTCATTCTAATATTGTTTCTTCTCTTGATGGCATGACTAAATAAAGGACATCAGGTATGTAGTAATGCCTTTTAGTAATGTTTCAAAAGAGTTTAAGATGATAACTATTGCAGTACTAAGGAAGCAGCAAAAATATATGGGATTTATCATTTATTAGAAAGAGTCATTTTTAAATCTCAGAACATCTTATTTATCCCTATCTCAGGGTGGGAGAAAGGGAAGCCTCAAGAATGGATTTTTCACTCCCTACCCCTGCTCTAAGCAGGGCAATTTTACTTTTATCTCATTTAGATATTAAATTTCTGAAAAGGATTTCAGTAACAAAAGAAGTAATTTACTAATCCCATTAGACTGTAAGTGCCATATTTGTAGGGGATTGTTCTGTTCCTAGGTATTAGCATAATACCATGTACATAAGTAATTGTTTGTTAGAAATCCCATTACAAATTCCAAAGTATGTGATCTAACATAAAGTTCATCAGCCTATTTGAAAGTTTAGATATCAAAAAGCCAAGCTTGTAGCTGGAATTGGTCCTGTGTCTTTGTGGGTTCAGAATTTCTTTTTTATTAAGATCATTTGTTATGTCATGTTATTATTAAAAATGTCATGTTTCTATGGTATCTCCCACCTCCTTTCTTAAGGGAAGGAAAACAGAAATTTACTGTGTATGGTTATATGTGAACTATTCACCTAAGATCAGGGATTGTGTCTTTGTTTATATCTTATTCAGTGCCTATCATCTATTGGGGTACAATAAATAAATAATGTTGATGTTAAAGGAATATACTAGTAGATCATTCATTGCCCTTAAAAATAATACAAAGAATAGTAGAAATATTAAGTTCTAAGTTCAAGTGAAGAGAATTCTTTAGGATATGTTTTTGAGTTTAGTAGAAATAATAATTTCTGCAAAAAATAGTCCTTATGTGTTGATATTCCTTATCTCTAGGAAAAAAATTCTGATTTATTTTTCTTTACCATAAGTAGTATAGAGAAAGACAAAAGGTTCTATAGGAATTTTAAACTATTATCTAAAGTTCCTGGGATCTTAATTGTGAGGTAGAATGTTAAGGTAAAAAAAAGAAACAGAGCCATTCAAGAGTTTGGTAATAAGAATGTCTGCCCACCTGAGGTCCACCCTGAACCCTGACCTTCACTGAACCCAAACCAAACTATGTAATGCTACCTGTCTTATTAGCTCTATTTGATGTTCTTTTCACTTTGAAAATTTCCTGTTTTACTTTAAGTTCATGGCAACATAATAATGATTCTATTCTACATGTTATGTCATTGCCACTGACAATATTCAAGGGCTCCTATTACTCTGCATCCTTGCCAATACCTGTTATATTCCATTTTCAAAATAGTAGCCATTCTAGTGGGTGTGACGTGGCATTTCATTGCAGCCTTGACTTGAATTTCTTTAATGGCTAATGATGTTGAGTATCTTTGCACATGCTTATTAGCCATTTGCCTAGCTTCTTTGAAGAAATGCCTATTGAAGTCCTTTGCCCATTAAAAAAATGGGTTGTTTGTCTTTTTATTATTGAGATAAATTGGTTTTTGAGTTATCAGATTATCCTATTTTTACTCCAACTCCTTCAGAGATTACAACTTGGTCCAGATACTGTCCTTGGTTTTGAAGAAGTCTTGAAAGCATTACTAAATGCTCTTTTTTAGTGATTCTTAAAAAGTTTATAAAAAGGATCAGGTCCCTAGAAACAACTTACCTTCTTTAGGGAGTGTTTTAGTTTGTTAAGCTGCCAGAATGCAATACACAAGAAATGGAATGGGTTTTAAAAAGGGAATTCAATAAGTTTACAGTTCTTAGCTATAAAAATGTCCAAACTAAGGCATCTAGGGAAAGATACCTTAATTTAAGGAAGGCCGATGGTTCTGGAACAGCTCTGTTAGCTATGAAGTCATGTGGCTAGCATCTACTGGCCCCTTGCTTGTGGGCTCCTTTGCATTCCTGTGGGGGTTCATCACTTTGTTTCTCCATGGCTAACTTTCATCTCTTGGCTTCCTTGGCTCTCTCCAGGTTCTGGCTTGCTTAACATCTCATGGCGATGTCTCCTGGGCTCCAAGCATCTCCAACATCTGTGCCTCTGTTCTCCAACTCTTGGCATGTGTGTCAGCTCTCTCTTTCCAAAATGTTTCCTCTTTTAAAGCACTTGAGTAAACTAATCAAGACCCACCTGGAATGGGTGGAGTCACATCTTCTGCTAATCAAAAGTTCGTACCCACAGTTGGGCATGGGGCATCTCCATGGAGATAATCTAATCAAAAGTTACTGCCCAACAATGTTGAATCAGAATTAAAAGAAATGGCTGCCCCCCACAAGATTGTATCAGGATTATAATATGGCTTTTCTGGGGGACCTAATAGCTTGAAACCAGCACAGGGGTCTACCAGATGATTACTACCCATTCACTCTAGACTTGTACCTGTAGAAGTAGGTCAAGATCAAGCCTGAAGGCCTAAATACATTTGTGATTCCAATAAATCTGTGGTCCGAAAGTCAGGTAATACGTTTTCTTCATTCTTATGGCCTTAGCATCGACATTGTGCCTGATTCATTACTAAGTGCCAATTCACTGACTCTTCAATCAGTGAGTTCTGTTTCCTTTTGAAGAGTATTCAAATCTTAGGACTCTTTCTCTTCCCATATTTTATGCAGAAAACACAGTTGTATCTGCACGTGTATTGAATTTAAAAAGGCATAATGAAGAGTTGCTGATTTGATATAACTTATTATCTAGTTGGTGAGTCAGGACAAACTCAACATAATGCAGTAAGATGATAAATTCTCACTGGGTTTGAAAAGACAGGTTTATTTGTACTTAGGCAGTTAGGGAATATTTTTGAGGGATGATAGGGTTTGAACAATGAATTTCAGGGAAAACTATGTAGCAGAGACAGGTTACCTCTGGCCTATATGCAATCAAGGTCAAACTATGAATTGCTTTTTTTCTCAGTAATGATATTTTGTGTTTGTTTCTGTAATTCTATACAGTTGCAAGGTATGTCCATATAATGACTTCACAACCTTTTTGTAAGGTGTTATTTGTGAAATTCAGAAAGGTTGGGTGTTTTGCCCAACATCATTCAGCTAGTATGCCTAAGACCTGAGACTGCTGGCTCTTTGTAAACCACTGTGGCCACTACTTTTCTTTGTGTTCTAAGTCATCTCTACTTTTTTACTGAAGCCCCCTTGTGATCATGCAAAGGATCTTTCTAGTAAAGGTACAGCTATGAACATAAAACAGAGCAGGGTTTGCTGATATATATGGTATTCGAGCCAGAGAATTGGTATAGAAAAGGAGGAAGAGGAATAGCTTTTCCTGTGTGTAGCAAGCAGCATTCTGAGAACCCTATATGTATTAACTTATTTAATGCAATGACTCTATGGGTAGGTGCTATTTTTAATTACTATCATTAACCCCATAGTAAAGCCTGGGTTTGAATGAGGCACTCCACCTCAAGAGCCCTTGCATAATGGTTAAACATGTGGGCTCTGGAGTGAGGCTATTCAAATCTTGGCTTCACTCTTGTTAATCATGTGATCCTAGTCCAATTAAAATCTCTCTGAGAATGCTTCAGTTTTCTCATATATAAAATGAAGATAATAGTAGCTCTTATCTCTAGGTTTGTATGAAAAATAAATGAAAGAATACTTGTAGTTTTTGTTATTATTAATATTATTAATGTCATTTCCATTCTGTTCTAATCAATTGAGCATAGAATTGTAATTTATAATTGCTCTCAAGGTAAGAAAGGCGTCAAAGTAAGCAAGTCTCCCTTCTAAGTAGAAAGTTGTAGTTGGAATTGTAGCTTTGCCTAAATACATGTCATTTAGTTAGGTTTTGGGATCTGTTAAATGCTCGTCTTATTGATGGCAGGAGGACACAGTACTTTATGCATTAGTACTTTTGTTCTAAATGGTATTTTAGTACCATTCTAAATGTTATTTAGTGCTTTTGTTCTAAAGGGTATTGCTTTTTTGGTTTGTTACATGAGCATTATAATCTGCCTCAATTTTATTGTATAAATAAGAGCTTATAATAAAATTATGTTTATTTAAAAAGTGAAGAACATGATCTTAACAAATCAAGCTACTTTGGGATTTGGGAGAGACAGCAAATTACTATAACATGAATTTAAACAATGGAACAAGAAGTGATGTGTATCACCACTCTTATAATCCATTTCTGCATATATTTATTAGGAAATTATATTTGCATATATTTTATAGAAATTCCTAGACTGTAACATTAGTAGACATTCAAAATTTCTTTCTTAGGGTGCTTGTAGAATTTTTGGATAAAAGTTTATCATGATATCACTTAATATATTTTAAACACCCCCTCGTCTTTTTTGAACATATTTGATTTGTAATGAAAATAAAATATTCATCAAATGGAAATGAAGAGACAAAAAGGTTCGTTTGCTTTGCAATGTGACTGTACTTCAAAAAATATTTGCTCCATTTGCTCAGTAACATTTGAAGACTAAATATGTTGCTTCACTGGATATGGTTTTTAGTAACAATGATCTTTAAAAGTAATTATGCTTGGGCGGGCAGTGGCAGAGGTCTCGCCTGCTATGCCAGAGACCCAGGTTTGATCCCCAGTGCCTGCCCATGACAAAAGGAAAAAAAAGTTAATTATGCTTAGGCAGTGCACAAGGTTTTGCTGAACTAATATTGAAGTTATTATGTAAAACTGTCTGAAATAGAACGGTATAGATGTTTTGGGACCAAAAATATAAGAATAATAAATTCATTCCCTCTCATGTTAACAGTTGGTAAGTTAAATGTGGGTTTACCTTTACAAAAGTCATTATTCAAGGTAGCTACAAACTGAAATTGAATTAAAAGTTTGGCCTTTATTTTGTTCAATTGCTTTGGGATGGAATATGTAAATTGACGTTCAGAAAGGAAAAGGTAATTGATAAATTTTTTTAAAAGTTATCCAAGTAAGATCTTCATTTCAAATACACCATTCACATTCCATTAAAAATGAGATCTTTTTCAAGTTGGGTTAAGCAAGCCATCAAATCCTTAAAGTAAAAGGAAACATTAAAAATGCCTTTGGAACAATAAAGATCAGCTTTCTTATTTATGCTGGTTCTGTTATCTGTTCAGAAGAAAATCTAAGAAACTTCCAAAAATCTTACAATTTGTTTATTTAGGTATTTTAAATTTATCTTATTTATTTTAAAAATAACTGATACCATGTGAACTCAAGATTTTCAATCCATCGCTTATATTCTTCATTAACAGTTTTTATTTGTCATCTCATCCTGAAATTAAGCAAAGTACCTGCTTATTCCTTTATGAAGAATATATTGAATACCTTCTATATATTACATACTTTGCATGTACTAAGGATATAATAGTAAGAATAATAATGGCAGCAACAACAAATGTGTGTTTGTTGAGTGCTTACTATGTGCTAGGTACTATGCTGAGAATTTTATGTATATAATCTCATTTAATCCTCATTAAACCTACTAGGGTAAGTTATTATCTCCTTCTTTCAGATGAAGAAACTATTGCATTTAGAACCTACAATTTGAACCAAGGAGTATGTCCCCAGGGTCTTCACTTATAAGTACTACATTATATTACATGCTTAATAGGATGAGATAATGTACTTCCTCTCAGGGTTCTAACAGTTTTTGTAAGTAGACAGATGTAAATACTTTTAATGAATGGTAATAAGTAATATTAAAGATGTCGAAATCAGAAGTGATAACATTAAGAGGATGGTAATAGTAGACATATAGATGGAAAAGAAGAAATAGATTCTAGACAGATTTATATGGTAAAATTGACAGGATTTCATGAACGGATGGATATGGGGAATGAGGACAAAAGAAGCTCTCCTAAGTTTATAGTCTTGATCATCTGGATAAATGGTGGTGCCATCCACTGACACTGGGAGTACCAGAAAGTGCATGGAGTTGGAGTAGGGAGGGAAGCAAAACGAGTTCAGTTTTAACCTGTGGAATTTAATTGCCTGTGAAAATTGAGGAGAAGGGTAAAAAAAGATAGTTAAATATATATCAGGAGTTCAGGAGTAAAGTCTGAGGATAAGATTTTGGGAGTCGTTAGGATGCAGATGTCATTAGGATGTAGTTCAAGTGATTGAAGTGGAAGAGATAGTATATGTAGAGGCTGGAGAGAAAATCTTGGGGAACCCCAAAGTTTAAGGCTCAGGCAAAGGAATAGGTCTGAAGCTAAGAAGAAATGGTTGAGGTATAGAAATAGAATCAAAAGTGAGTAATGTCATATAAGCCATCGATGAAGAGAGTGTCAACAGTGTTAAAAAAAAAAAGAAGACAAATAAGATCTGAGAAATGCCCATTAACTTGGTAGTGGAGATAATTTGTGACCTTTGTGATAGTCCTTTTAATGTCATGATATAGAGTCAAATTATTATCCTCAGGACATGTTGTTTGTGAAATATTTTAGTAACTATGCCTTTTCAATAATAATAATACTTTCATGCAGGCGGTAATGATGTTTTAAGGAAATATAGCTGTTCTTAGGATAAATAAAGCTAAATAGTTGTCATTCCAATCCTTGATAGTGTGGAAAAAGGAATATGAATACAAGGCAGGGTGTTTTTCTGATTGCCCAGTAATTCATTCATGATGCACCCCACCTTGTGCTTCTGGTAAAAATGTGAGCAGTATTCAATATAACACATTTTTATTTCAAATAGAAAAAGATTTCCTTCAATTTAAAAGTATTCAACAAAGCACTGTTACTTGAAGGTCTGACTCCAGAAGTTTCGAGAATCTTCTCAGACTCGTATAGAACGGCAAGGTATAGTCAAACTCCTTTGTCTGGTGTGACGAAGTGGTCATTCTGCCTGGGATTAGTTCATGGTGGAGGCTAGATCTGTCCATTCCTATAATTACAATTTTGCTCTGATTACTAATAGGATACATGGAATTGAAATTATAACTCTGTTTCAGTAATCTCTATAAAGAGCTGCGTATGGATGTCAATAATAAAGAGATCCTATAAAAATTATGTTTTCAATTTAAAATATTCACAAAGTTCTGGAGAAGATGGCAGAGTACGAAGTTGCAGGGCTCTTTCCTCCTCCAAGGACAGCTATTGGACAGGCAGAAACTGTCTGAAACTACTGCTCTGGGGCTCCAGAGGCCAGGGGTACACTGTACAGCATGCAAGGAAGAGCAGAATGAAGAGACTGATAAATTGCAATGAAAAACTGAGTAATTCACTCTACCATGGCTGCTGGCCCCCATTTCCTACTCTCAAGGCAAGAAATCTTGCATCCAGACCCTGGTTGGCTGGCTGCAGCAGATGTAGAGGGATGTGAAAATCCTTCTCCCCAAGAATGAGGGTGGGAGGCACAGCCAAGTGTCAATCACAGCTTTTTGTCTATAAATTTAGATCATTGGGTCCCACTGCTTTAGCCTATCCTGAAGAGAGTCCATTGTGCCATTGTTTCGACTTGCTTCTGAAAGGGCAGGGCCTGCAGACGTTTAAAACACACTGCATTCTTAGGACTGTAGGAAACAGCTTGCCAAAGACTGCCATCTTCTGGGAAGGTCAGGAAAGCACAACCTGGGGGAGCTGACAAAAAGGGTTTTGGGTGTCTCTCCTGACCCTCTCCCTAGGGACCTTTAGAACTGGTCTGTGCCCCCTCCATGGATTCATGGCCCTGTTTTGGCTGGAAAATACTGACTAATCAAGTATCAAAGAAGAGCTTCAACATAAAGCCAGTGAACAACAAGCCACCCCCCAAAAAAACAACCCTAGACAGCAGAGAGAAACTGAATTTCAGAGTAGACTCATTAAGATAATCAGATGCCTAGATATAAGCAAAAATTGCAACCCATATTAAAAAACTGGAAGATATGGCCCAATCAAAGGAACAAATGTAAAAGGGGGAGATACAGAATTAGGGACAATTAAAGATGTTCAAACAATATCTTAAATTAATTCAAGAAGAGGAATGAAAATATGGCTAAAGATATAAAGGATATTAAGAAGACATTGGATGAGCATAAAGAATTTGAAAGCATGAAAACAAGCATAACAGAACTTATGGGAATAAAAGCCACAATAGAAGGGATTAAAAATACACTAGAGTTTCTGGTGCCTGCCCATGCAAAAAAAAAAAAAAAAAAATACACTAGAGGCATACAGCTGCAGATTTGAACAGGCAGAAGAAAAAAATCAGCAAACTGGAAGATAGGACATTTGAAATCTCACAAGCATAAGAACAGATAGAGAAGATTAAAAAAAATGAACAGGGTCTCAGGGAATGGAATGACAGCATGAAGTGCATGAACATATGTGTCATGGGTGTCCCAGAAGGAGGAGAGAAGGGAAAAGGTACAGAAAAATGTTCCAACTGTTATAAAAGACTTAGATATACATGTCTAAGAAGCAAAATATACTCCAAACAGTATAAATCCTAATAGACTTAGCCCAAGACACATTCTAATTATAATGTAGAATTCCAAAGATAAAGAGAATCCTGAAAGCAAGAGAAAAGCAATTTGTCATATACAAAGGAATAGCAATAAGATTAAGTGCAGATGTTTTCTTGTTAACTATTGGCCATAGCATGCATTTTTAATTTTTCCTTTATATCCCTTTACTATTCACACTTTGTCCACTGTAGAACCATTGAAATAGTTCATGCAAGAACTTATTTATAAACGTAAATTTAATCATTGGGATACATGGTACTATACACATCCTTTCAGTCATATTCACCTTCAATATGGTAATGTTACTTATATACCTGCTAATTAGTTACTATTACTTCTATCTGTTCCCTTACATTTAGATTCAACCTCTTTGGGTAGCCTTTCCGCCATCTCTAGCTTTTGTGTAGCTCTAGGTCTGCTGTATTCTACAGCATAACCTCTGAGATTACCTTTACCAGAGTCATAATAATGAAATAATATAGTATCTGTCCTTTGTGATGGATTTATTTCACTCTGCATTATGTCCTCAAGGTTCATCCACATTGTCATATGTTTTGGGACATTTTGTCTTACTGCTGCATAATGTTCCATCATATGTATGTACCACATTTTGTTAATCCACTCATCTGTTGATGGGTATTTGGATTGTTTTCATCTTTTGGCGATTGGGAATAGTGCTGCTATGAACATCAGTGTGCAAAACTCTGTGTCACAGCTTTCAGTTCTTCTGGGTATATACCAAGTAGTGGTATTGCTGGATCATAGGGCAACTCGATATTATTTTTCTGAGGAACCACCAAACCTCCATAGCAGCTGTACCATTAGACACTTCCACCAGCAGTGCATAAGTGTCCCAATTTCTCCACATCCTCTCCAACATATGTAGTTTCTTGTTTGTTTAATAGCAGCCATTCTTATAGGTGTGAGGCGGTATCTCATTGTAGTCTTGATCTGCATTTCCCTTATAGCTATGAGAATGAACATGTCTTCATGTGCTTTTTAGCATCTGTATTTGCTGTTCAGAAATTTTCTGTTCATATCTTTAGCCCATTTTATAATTGAGTCATTTGTTCTTTTGTTGTTGAGTTGTATGATTTCTTTATGTACACGAGATATCAAACCTTTATTTGATGTGTGATTTCCAATATTTTCTCCCATTGAGTTGGCTGTCTCTTCACCTTTTTGGTAAAGTCTTTTGAGGCACAAAAGCATTTGATTTTGAGGAGTTCCCATTTATCTTTTTTTTCTTTTGTTGCTTGTGCTTTGGATGTAAAGTTTAGGAAGCTACCTCCTATTACTAGTTCCTGAAGATGATACTACATTTTCTTATAGGAGCTTTATGATACTGGTTCTTATTTTTAGGTGTTTGATCCAATTTGAGTTAATTTTTGTATAGGGTATAAGATAAGGGTCCTCTTTCATTTTTCTGGCTATCCAGTTCTCCCATGCTTATTTATTGAAAAGAGTATTTTGTCCTAGTTCAGTAATTTGGGGGCCTTGTTGAAGATAAGTTCAGCATAGATTTGTTGTGGTTTATTTCTGTACTCTCAATTCAATTCCATGGGTCAATAATTCTATCTTTGTGCCAGTACCATACTGGTACTTTAAAATAAGTTTTAAAATCAGGGAGTGTAATTCTTCATTCTTCTTTTTAAAGTTGTTTTTAGCTATACGGTGTCTCTTTTCCTTCCAGGTGAATTTGGTAACTAGCTTTTCTAAGTCTTTGAAGTAGATTGTTGGAATTTTGATTGGTACTTCATTGAATCTGACCAATTGATTTTTTACGTGGCTGCCAAGTCCATTCAATGGGGAAAGAATAGCCTCTCTTCAATAAATGGTGCTTTAAGCATTGGATATCCATATGCTAAAGAATGAAAAGAGGACCTCTTTTTCACACTTGATACAAAAATTATCTCAAAATAGATCAAAAACCTAAATATAAGAGCCAGGACCATAAATCTCCTAGAATAAAATGGAGTGAAGTATATGTAAGGTCTTGTGGTAGGCAATGGTTTCTTAGATTTTATACCCAAAGCACAAGTACCAAAAGAAAAAAATAGATATGGGACTTCATCAAAATTAAAAACTTGTGTGCTTCAAAGAACTTTGTTCAGAAACTGAAAAGGTAATCTACTCAATGGGAGAAAAGATTTGGAAACCACGTATCTGATAAGGGCTTAATATCCAGAATATATGAAGAAATCCTACAATTTAACAATAAAAAACCAACCCAATTGAAAAGCTGGGAAAAAGATTTGAATAGATATTTTTCAAAGAGGAAATAAAAATGGCTAAAAAGCACATGAAAAGATGCTCATCTCCCCTGGCCTATCTATATCTATATCTACTAGAATGGCCCCTATTAAAAACCAGAAAACAGCAAATGTTAGAAAGGATGTGGAGAAATAGATACACTCATTCACTGCTGGTGAAAAATAGAATGAAAAAGTCATGCGACTGCTGTGGAAGACAGTTTGGCGGTTCCTCAGGAAGTTAAGTGTAGAATGCCATTTGATCCAGCAACCTACTATTAGGTATACACCCAGAAGAACTGAAAGCAGGCATGCCAACAGACATTTTTACACCAATGCTCATAGCAACATTATTCACAATTGCCTGAAGATAGAAGCAAATCAAGTGTTCACCAACTGATGCATAGATAAACAAAATGTGGAATGTACATACGATGGAATATTATTCACCTGTAAGATGGAATGAAGTCCTGTGTCATGTGACAACATGGATGAACTCTAAGGACATTATTCTGAGTAAAACAGGCTAGACATAAAAGGATGAATATTGTATGATCTCACTAATATGATCTTATAGGAAACAAACTCATAGAGTTAGAATCTAGAGTATGAGTTACCAGGAGATAGAATGAGGGTGGAGAATAGGGAGCTGATGCTTAATTTGTACAGTTTCTAATTGGGTTGATTGAAAAAGTTTGGAGATGAATAGTGGTGATGGTAGCACTTCATTGTGAGCATCATTAACAGTGCTGAATTGTGTGTGAATATTCTTGAAAGGGGAAGTTAAGGTCATGAATGTCACTAGAAGGAAAGCTAGAGGATAAACATGGGACTGTATAACATTGTGAACCCCGTTTTGTATGATGCTATGGTTACTAGTACAAATCTAAGAATATTCTTTCATGATTTAGAACAAATGTATTTTACTTTTACAAGGCATTAAAGGGTGGTATACACCTAATGCAAACTATGGACTATAGTTAATAGTAATGTTTTAATATCCTTTCATCAGTTATAATAAAGGTACCACACCAGTGCTTAGAGTTAACAATAGTGAGTATAAGGGTTATAGGGTTTTCTTTTTTGAGTAATGAAAATGTTCTAAAATTGATTGTGGTGATGAATGCACTACTTTGTGGTTACACAGAGACCAATTGATTGTACCCTTTGTATAGATTGCATAGAGTGAGAATATATCTCAATACAACTGCTTTAAAACATCTGTTTTGGAGAGATGTAAACTTCCAAAAAATTTTTTTGTTTTTTTCTTTTCAGAACATAACTTTATAAATGTAGGGTTCAGAAGGCAATGCATTTTATATTACTTCTCTTTTTCCTTGTTTAACATTGATTTTTTTCCATAATTTTCATAATTTCAGAATGCAAATAAATGAAAACTGATTATATATTTAGGTTTGAGAACATTGGAAGATAAGAGAAAATATGCACATTACTCAGATCATTTTTCAAGATGAGCATAATAAATTTTATTTCTTAGCCATAATTTTGAGTTCATTGTATTTCATATGAAAGTCTATGTAGAATGACAAAAAATTATGGAAAATTATTGTGGAAATTGTCATGAAATGCGTTTTTACGAATAATGGCTGAATTGTGTCCAAACCTTTCTGTCCTTACTTGTTAGATGCTCTTTTTCTACTTCAAGTCATCTTCAAATAATGCTATTATTAGTGATACAATAGATAAAACTAGTGATAAATGGATTCCTTGTCTATATTAAATTTCAGTAGTCCAGAAATCACACTTCTCTCAGAAGGAGTTAAATACTGATTTAAAATTAACCTTAGTTATGGAGATGTCTTTTTGAGCAGTTTAATGCATCACTATAATATTTCCTGGATTCCTGTCCATTTCAATATATGGAATGACTAAATTTCAGTCATACTAGTTCTGAGCACACAGGCAAGAAGAAAAGTAGTTAGACATCTTGCTGTGTGTGAGCAGTTCGAGGGCAGGCAGACACCATGCACCTTGACCACCTATTATGAAGCTTTTTGCTACCCTGTCAAGTGAAAGGGAGTTAATTGGGTGAAGCTGTGGAGCATGTTCGGGGCCTGGTAAAGGGTTGCTGCCTGACAGCTGAATGTCAGCAAAAGCCAGTCAAGTGTAGCTGAGAGACAGAGACCTGTCACAAAGTTCCCACAGACTGGAGCACAGTTAGGAAGCTGAAGCACAATTCCGTCTCACTTTCTCCCTCATTGAATCCAGGCACCTTAAAAGATTTTACACTGTATGTGTCAACTCTTGTTCTCTAAGCTGTTTCCCCCTAACTGTCCTGCATTCAAATGATTGAACAAAAGATGCTAATGTTTAGCAAAGTGAATGTAAATTCTCTCTTTTCCCCCTTTCTGCCCAAGTAGGTAGACATTCAACTGAAAGCAAATTTTGAAGGTTTATATAAAAAATTAGACTGTCTCCAAATTTTAGCTTATAATAGAATCATTTTCTCAAGAGAGATTAAAATTGATAATTAAAGCAGTAAAAAAAAGCAATGCATTTTTTCTCTTATATGGAAAATCTAACCTTGGGACTTCTGCATGGAAGTCCAAATAATGGACACATTTGCCAGGATAACTTCTTGTCTTTTGTTGCAGTTTTCTTTCCTTCTTTTTTGAAGTGGCTTAAGAGAAAATGCCATAGTGATAGCCACCAGAAGGTAAAGAAGAATAAATATAGAAAGGAACAGTAGTGTCCTTTCTGAAACATTAGACACTCTAGAAAATAGGAATTGAAAACAGTTGGGATTTGAAAAAAAAAATGGAAATTAAACTCTGTGAAATAAAAATGTTCAGAAAGTGAAAAGTTAAATAACAAAACATGCCCTACTTGTTGGCTTATTTTAGAATTTGGGTTAGAATAAACCCATTCATTCACTCAACGTTCGGGAAACTTATAGAATACCTATTAAGTGCCTGTCACTAGTGAAGCCACTGATAATACAGAATCAGCCAAAATAAAAAGAAAAGGCTTTTGCCTTCAAGGAATGAAAATTCTAAGCTAATACGTATATTAGAACTTTCTGTTGTTGGAAATATGGCTCCTGAGTACTTGGTATGTGGCTAGTGCAACTGAGGAACTAAATTTTAATTTTACATTTAATCTTGAATTAAATTTTAATTAATATAAAAAATTTAAAAGCTGCATTTAATTAGTGGCTAACATATTGAGTGGTGAAGATTTAAGCAAAAGAGGATTGTGATATTATAAAAGTGTGCATGGAATGTTAGAGCACAGAGAAGAAGCATCTAGCCCATATCCCTGGGAGAGGTGATGGATAGCAAGGAAGGTTTGGGAGAAAAGTGGCATCTGAGGTGAATTTCGAAAAACAGTAGGAGTTATTATGACCAAGAAGCCTTGTTCTGAATAGGAAGAGCAGTGTGGAATAAAGGCTCTGAGATAGGAAAAAGTGGGGCATGCTTTGGGATTAGTATTTTGATTAGTACTAGGGAGCAAAGGTATTTAATGGGAAGTCACCTTGATGTAATAATAGTCTCGAAAACATTACCAGGTAAATTATCCCAAAGGCCACAGAACCAAAGTTCTCATAGACCAAATTAAGAAACTCAAATCGCATAGTTTATTTAATCAATTTAAAACAGTGAGAAGCAAGAAGAGATGTGATAGGGTGCACGCAAGATAGAAGGACCATACTAGCTGACTCTTTGTTTATGCAACGTTCATATGACCTGTCTCTTTCTGCTGCATTAGGTGTGAGATTATGAGATCTGGAATTGAGGTTTGAGAAGGGTTTGGCAGATAGAAGGAGCCTGGATCTATTTACATACACTTGCTTAACACTTCTTAGGAATTTTATCTATCCTGTTTGTTTTTTCTTGTTTTTGATAGCAAACTTGAATATCTCCAACAGTACTGCAAATATACAATAAAAAGGGATGAAGGTAGAAAATAGAGATACTTCTGAAAGGATGACTTGTTTACATAAATTAAAAGTGCATTTTGGCTAGCAAAAGTGAAGAGGCACTTATAAAACTGGTGAAAAAGTTTTAGTGAAGGTCTTTGAAACCTGTGTTCAAAACTGCTGTCTACTGGGTCCCTACCCTGAGCCTGAAATGCATTTCAAACAAGTCTAGGCATTTTTAAAAAATTGGCATGCAGGCTCTAGGAAATTCACTTGGATGAGAATTTGAGCAATTGGTGAAGAAGAACTAGGTGGCAGGTTTGGGTGCAGGTACCCAGAGAAGGAGATAAGAAGTGGAGACAATTGCTTAGTGCCCATTCTCCAAGCACGCCTAAGGACTGGTGCCTAGACTCTTGGAGAGAAGGTCGACAAATAGAAGCCGAAAGAAACGTTTTATAACAGACATTGTGAGACGCTGCGTTCCAGTCAGAATTGCCTTAGATCTTAGGTGAGTGAGAGGGACGGATGGGCATCCAGTCAGTTCTCTGTTGAGCATGGTACCAGCGTGGCACAGTGGCCCTATAATTCACTGGAGGCAGGACCTGGTGGAGGGATGCAAACATCCAGCAGTTCTTGAAAGGGCACTGTGCAGGGACACTTGAGATGTTGTGTGAGCAGGTCACTGAAGACCCAGCAAACTCTGACTCATTACTGGGACCTTTTCTGTAACCATGGAATAATGAGGTTGGGAAACTCCCAGTGCCATTGCACATCAAAGCTTACATGATGCAAACAGCAGTTATTGTGGTTCATGGTATTTCAGTAAATAATAATTTAAACAGAGCTGGGTCAGGATGCAAATTCAAGACAAAGTAAGCTTCCTGAGGGCAGGGACTTTTATGTGTTTTGTTCATTGCTGTACCCAATATCTAGAACATTATCTGGCACTCAATACATATTTATTGAAAGAATTTAAAAATAGAGCTAATTTAGGAAGCTAAGGGTGGATTTAGGTTTAGATGTATGTGTTTTATACATTATGTAAGCAGAAAGATCTATCATAAAAAATTGATAACAAACAGAGCAATTCCTGCAATATAACCTGTAGGTATATTATTTTGGAATTTTGTGGTTGCTACAATATTCTCATAGTTCTATAGGGATAGCTTTGGATGTTTTCCCTAGAGATAGCTTTGGTTTGAGACCACGGGAAATGACCCCTGTTCTATCAGGAATAACGTTCCTGCCTATCATGTAAAGGAACTGTTGTTGCCAGCTAAGTGATTTGTTTTGGAACATACTCCCCAGTACTTGTTTTGATTTGAAAGAATTCCAGAGATGTGAACCCAAGATCATATGACTTGACTCACATCTGAGGTGCCCTTCTCTCAACTGAGAAAAAGAAAGACTCCATTCTTTTAACTAAAGATAGTCTCTCTGGAAAGGCCCAGCCATGGAGCTGGTGGATAAGTCCACAGCTCTGGGGAGTGTAGTATTTATTCCTTGGATGATCAGTAGGGGAATAAAGACTGATTGAAGCATTCCATGAAGAATAGCTAGGGATTTTAGGTGTGATGTATTGGAATATTGAGGGAAGGTAGCCTGAAACAACAGTAGAAGGGAGGAGTAATGGGAAAAATGAGTTTCAAATTTTAAAATATGTTAGATGCTAATGTTGTTGAGTTTTGTGATAGACGGATACATTGTTAATAAAATTTAAGAAAAACACCTTTTTAAGTGATTTCAAATTCTAGGTGACCCTTCCCTTCCCCTGCCCTTCTTTACCTGAGTACATGGTCCGTAATTCACTCAGAGAAAAATATATTGCTAAAAGGTCTAAGTTTATTGCTTCCAGATTATTATGAAATTTTTGACATTGTACTAAAACGTTTTATAACATTAAGGGTAAATTCTTCAGTAATGAAAAAGTGGTGAAAAAATTCTTGCCTAATAATTCCCAGAGAGAGTGTGACATGTGTACATTTTGACCACAGAAGTCGTAATTTGGCAGCTGGAAGTGCTACTTGGAATAAAATGAAGGAATACAAGCTGTAAGTAGCTGCTCTACATAAGAGCATTTGTGCAGAGTAGAGAGTCAAGTAATTCTGTACATTTGTGTGTGTCTTTACTCAATTTCAGATTGTGACTATGTTAGATAACTGAAAATGTTTAAATAAGAATGTTTGCTGTTAAATCAAAATCTTTTCAAAATTTACAAAACACTTAGTTAAAACCCACCCCCTGAGACCTTTAACTAACCAATTATATTTTCAGTTGACCACACATTTCAGAGTCATAACTACCCTAATATATGGGTTTTAGTATATATATATATAATGTCTTTTTAAATGAATAGTTTTCAGTTAAAAATGTAAAACACGCTTATTGTAGATAAATTGGAAAATGCAAACTAGTAGACAAAAGAGTAAAACACAACTCCGATACTTTAAAACAAGTACTGTACGTAATTTTGTGTACTGCCTTTTTGGTAGTCTTTTTGCCTAATAGTTAGCAAATTACAGTGTGTGGGCCAAATCCACCTGCTGCCTATTTTATATGGCCTGTGAGATAAGAATGATGTTTACATTTTTAAATGGTTGGAAAAACTAGCAAAAGAAAACTAATATTTCATTATGTGAAATTTATATGAAATTCAATTTTCAATATCCATAAATAAAGTTTTATTAGAACACAGCCATGCTAACTCATTTATATATTGTTTTAATGCAACTTTTGTGCTGTAACAGCAGAGCTGAGTAGTTGCAACAGACATGGCCTGCAAAACCTAAAATATTTACTATCTGGCTCTTAATAGAAAAAGTTTGTTGAACCCTGGTCTAGTGTAAGTATTTGTCCATGTTATCCAAAAGTTTATAAGTTTTATAGCTATATAATGTTCCATCAAATGACTGTAACCTAGCTTACTTAACCATGAATCTCTTGTTAAATATTGAGTTATTTCCCAATTTGTCTGTTATTATTAATATAAAGAAGCTCATCATAAATGCAAGTGTTGAATTAGATGGGATTAACCACTTAAGACAGTTGCGCAATTATATTGCAAATGGTTCTATCAATTTAAACAGTCAACAGAAAATGGCAAGTGCTTGTTTAACTATGCCTTCTGCTAATATTTAATATTATAATTTTTAAACTCCATTTTGATGGACCATAAATATCTCACTTTACTTTCTAGTTTTGATTACCAGTGAGGGTTACCACTTTTTCCCCCATTTATTTGTTAACCCACTGACTGTATTTTTACTTTTGTGAATTGCCAGTTCATAGCCTTACTTCATGATTCAAATAGTTTTAAATATGTAAAGTCATGAAAAGAAAATTTTAAGCTCCCAAGCTTTTCTCTCTAACCCATACTCTAATTTAGTCCCCTTTTCCAAAGATAATTAAGTTTCTTGTGCTTTCTTTCAGAAAAAAAAGGTATATACTTAGATATATATGTGTGTGTTTATGCTTATTTTTTTCAATAAGAAAGGGTTCAATAAGAAATACACACACTATTTTGAACCTTTTTTTTCATTTGGACATATATCTGTATTAGTGCTCACAGAGTTATCTTATTTTTAAAACATGATTGTATCATGTGATTGTATCAGACTTCATTTAAATAGCCCTCTATTGACATGAATACTTGCTCTCATTAAATTTTTTTAAGGAAAATAGCTCCAATGAACACATCTGTATACATTTGAGAGTATAGTCATAGAAGAAATGCCTAGCATTGGGAATGCTGGATCAAAGGGCAGGTACATTTAAACACTTCTAAAAAGATTACACGAGCTTACACCCCACCTACATTTTATTTCCCCATCTTCTCAGCAGTGGGTATCATCAGACATAGAAATCCTTTGCCTGTCTGATAGGTGAAAAGTAATCTTTCATTGACGTGTTTTGTGTTTTGTTTTTTAAATTATGAATGAGGTTTAACATCTTTTCATATATTTGTTCATTATTGTACCCCACTCCCTACCATCAGGCAACCAATTGATATCTGAGTTAGAGGCTGTTAGTAGTTTCCTGATACCCGTTTTCTTTTTTCATAGTAATAGAGCCTCTGATTTTTATCTATGTATACGATTGCTCAAAAAAAAAATATATATATATATATACTACATTTCCCTTAAAGCTAAGTTAGCCATGTGACTTAAGTTCTAGCCAGTGATAATGAGATATAAGCAAAAGTGTTGCAATTTTAGGAAGTATTTTTAAATGGAAGAGGGTATCCTTCTTTGCTATATCCTCCTTTCTTCTGGCTTTAATGCAGACATATAGCTGGAATGTGAGAAGCCATTTTGGACCATAAAGTAGAGGCCACGTACTGATAGCTTCATGCAGCCATATTAGAGAGAAATACCCTTCTGTCTTATTTAAACCACTGCCATTTGGGGTTTTCTGTTACAGCTGAATCCAGTCTTAATAAATACACTATCCATAGCCTATTATATAATTAGGGTCTTTGTTTTCTTGATTTGCCATGAGCTTTTTGTAAATTAAGAAAGTCATCCCTCTGGCTATCATATATATTGCAAATATTTTACCAGCTTGTCATTTCAGTTCTTCAATGGCATTTTTCTATATAGAACACTTACTTTTTAATTTCTTCAGTTATTGTACCTTTTAAATATATTTGAGTGTACAGATATATTTAAATTTCAAATTCTCTCTAAGTTGTGTGAGAGTATATATTTCTAAGACACAGGAAAATGTCTCCTTGCATTTTCTAGCCATTTCTACTAATCTCTACTTTTAGGTGTGTATTAGGATTGTCAAGACAGGAGCAGACTGGGAATGCAGGGGTATGAAGAAATAGGATAAAACTGGGGAAAGAAAGAACAAAGACCAGCTGGGGAAATTCATTTCTTTTTCCAATCTCAACTACGTCAGTGTTTCTAAACATAGGGGGAAAAAAGGGGAATTGCCGAAGACATATTTAAAGTAACTTGAAATTAAAGTTTAAAATTTCTAGTGTGATTTAAAACTTTAGTACTGAATTTTATCTCTGAATATAACAACATATAAGCTTCTTTGGTGAAAGGGCTAGAACTTTTATTTTGTGTAAATGCCATTGTATCTGTTAATTTACTCCACATTGGGATTCAAATATTGAACTATAATAAAGCATACTATCAAAATATAAGTATTTATTTTTAGTATAATCTATGTACTTTTATTTTGCATTTCCACAGAGATTTGTTGAGCCCTTACTTTGTCTATGAAACAACTCCGGATATAAAATAAGCCTGAGGCTATGTCTTCTTTGAGCAGCATGATAGGGTAGTGGTCAAGCATATAAGTAGGAAAATCAGATGAATTAAGATTCACATCCCTTTCTATCATTTACCAAGCTGTGCAGCCTGGGAGAAGTTATTCTACTCTTCTAAGTACTCTTCAACTGAAAAATGAGACTAATAGAAATACTTTCTCATTAAGTTATTGTGAAAAATGAGATAATGCCTACTAAATAAAGTCTAGCCCAGTGTTTTTCACATATGCTTATAGCTATGATTATAAACTTGGAATTTATCACTTGAGAAGACTAGAAAGAGAAGTAAAGAGGAGCTACTGCATGCTATGCATTCTTATGTATATAATTTCATTTAATCCTTATAACAACCCTGGGAGAGATTCTTCTTTCTACTTGACAGATAAGGATACAGGCTCAAACAAGTTAAGTAATAAAGTTAATGAATGGTAGAATCAAGTTTGGAACCTGAAGTCTCCCTGACTTTGCATCCCATATCCTTTGAACTATACTGTGCTACATCTAATTGAGACATAATCTGTATATGAATAACCAGTAGCAATATAAGAACAAAATAGTGAATTAATATCATGCATGGTTTGTTCATCCAATTATTCCACAGTTTGGAATCTTAATTAGTCCCAGAAGCTCTGCTAATTCCTAGGAATACAAGGTCGTGATTCCATCACATTGAGTGCTTATACTTTTGTAGGGGAGATGGATGTAAGGATATGCACATAATTGCAAATAATAAAAATAAATGTTCATGAAGGAAGATAAAAGTGCCATAGAATGTTGCAGCTGACTGTAGCTGGGAAAAGTGCAGAGAGGATCTGGAAAGGCATTACTGAAGAAGTGAACCTTAAGCAGAGTCTGAAAAGTGGAGAAGGTATTTTACCCAACAAAAGACAGAAAGTATCTCAGACAGTGGACAGATAGGAGGCAGGTGTGGATTGTGAACATGTCATATTTAGGGATGCACAAATTCCATGTGACTGAATTTCAGAACATAAGTGAGGAAATAGTAGATGAGGATGGACAGGGAAGCAAAGTTACATGACAAGGGGCATGCAGAGTATAAAGAATTGAGACCATTAATCCAATCAATCTACCATGTCAACCATGTTGTAAAGGCTGAATTTGGATGGAAAAGATTGACTCAAGAGTTCAGGTTCTTAAGCTAATGCTGAATGCCTGCTTTGAAGATAAAGTTGTGATGTGAATCAAGTTTATTATTAATACCTTCTACCTCTCTTTTCTGATTGGTTTCTTTATTTTATTTTTTTTTATTTTTATTTTTATTTTTTTTTGCATATGGGCAGGAGGCACCAGGGATCGAACTCCAGACCTCCAGCACGGCAGGTCGGAGCTCTGCCTGCTGAGCCACGGCAGCCGCCCAGTTTCTTTATTTTTGATTGTCCTTCCTTCTTAATCGCTAGGTGCTCAGGGACAGTTGGGTGTTCTCTGTCCATCTAGAGGCTCTTTTACAATGCTCTATTGACTCACATTCCTTCCATGCCTTGATGCCTTGACCTGAAGAGCCAAACTGGACTGTATTAAGGTTTGGATGACTTATAGTGAGGATTATATGCAAAAATATTCCTACAGGTTTGGTATTGGGAACTAAAAATTAGAATTGGCAACAAAAAGGCTCTTTTTTTCTTTTTTGCATGGGCAGGCCAGGAATTGAACATGGGTCTCCAGCATGGCAGGCGAGAAGAATTCTGCCACTGAGAAGGATTACATTTTTAGCGTTGTCATAACAGTTGTGTATGTGTGTAACATATATAATATGTACATGTATCTGTGTGTATAAAGCATATATGTGTGTGTGTGTATATATATATATTAGCTGTATGTATGTTTACTTGTATACGTGTATATTTGTATTGGATATATAATGGAGCATTCCACAAGAGTGAAGTGTATATGCGATTACTTGTCAACCCTAGTTGTCTGTGTAAGCCAGCATAGCAGAACTGGAAAATGGACAGGTAGAAATTGTTAGCTACAAGTATTTGGAAGGAAGAAAACATTGTGATACCGAGTGTTGAGACCAGTGGTTAGAAGACATTTGGAGCTAGAGAAGAAATGATGAGGGAGTTTCATTGTAAGGCCCTTTTGTGAATGCTGGGATTTCCCTATCAGTTTATGTAGGGCTGTGCACTCTACTTAAAATCAATCAGTAGTTTACAGGGCTTAAAACATTATCATAGAGGCTGAAGTAATGGAAACATTTACTTGAATGAAGCCGCCTCATCTCAACTGACTAAGCTTAGCTGCTTGGCTTTTAGAACCCTATGCAATATGTATTCCTTCCCCCTTAAGAATAGCTTACATAAGGATTCTTTGGGGAAATTCTGATTTCTAGGTTAATGTCATCACAAATGTGTTAACATTATATCATATCCTATCACACATGGAATTATGATGGATCTGTAGAACATCAGAGCTATAAAGAGTCCAGCTTCTTCATCTTATAGACAAGGAAAGTGAGACCTAGATGTGCTAATTCACCTATTCCAAATGATCCAGCTAGTTTGTAACAGAACTGAATGAGAAATTAAAGTCTTCTGATCTCCCGTCTAGTATTCTTTTCACCATACTATATGCCTAGCATAATCTCTGTGCAATGCTATTTACTCTTACTAAATCACATTCCCCTTCACTTTTTATAATACTAAATTCTAGAAGATTTAACTTGATCATAAATGCTACAAAGAAAACAAATGGCGCAGTGCCATTGTTTCACAAGCCTTGGTCTGCAAAATGGCTTTGATTTATAGCCAGTTTATTGAATGATTATTTTATCATCATACTTATTCTTTCTTTATATTTGTTGGGAAAACATTCAGAAAATTAAGATATTAAAGCCTTGAAAAAATGGCTATTGGACATGTCCAATTACTATATTTCATAAGATTTTTAAATACAGAATTTTAGCAGACACATTTTATATTGTGAATATGTATTTAGCTGATGGACTGTAACAGTTCAAATAGAATCATTTACAGCTTATTGAGTAAATAAAAGTGCTTCCATAAAGATTCACATGACACCTAGATTTTATTTCAGGTAACTGTTTTCCTTTTGAAAAATTGCTTAAATTTAGATTTACTTAACAGACAACCAAAACACCTCAGCAGCTTAGAAAGTAGGTTAAATGCCTATGGACATTACTGATTTAAAATTTAAGATCAGGTGGTGAATTTTAGCTGTTAATGGTCTCTGATAAAAAAGTTATTTAACTGTGTTTTACTCTGTGTATTATGTTAAAAGTGGTATTACATACCACTTTTTAATATAATTATGATATATTTCTGGACTTCTTGTAACAAGGGAAGTATTTCATTCATACGTACATGGTATTTTAATATACTCTCAAATTAAGATTTCATTAGAATTCTTGCTGGCCTAATTTTAAGCTCTTTAGTGACTTAAAATCAGATTTATTTTTACCATTTCTTAAAAAAAACTCCCATTTCCTATTTCATAAAAAATATTTTCTAGATGTATATAAAGTATAAGAAATGACCCAATTTAAAAAAAAGCAGTCATTTATTTTCATTTACATCAACATAAATCCATTTACTTGGTGGAGGCCATACCTTTTGGGGGCTGCAAGTCTTTCACTTTAAGGAAATCTCTTTTCTTCCCCATCTCCTGAGATTATTTTCCATGTCTTGGACTTAAGGTCAGAACATAGTATGCAAACCAATATTCTGATTTAATAACTAAAGAAATACTCAACACCCCATTTCAAGGTTATTTTTTCAAAAATATTATATTAATTCAAAGTGTGCTTTCAGACAACAGTGTGGAAAATAGGTATATTTAAAAGTAGAACAAGAGAAAGCAAAAAACAGAGCCCCTTTGTAGAGTGCCAAGATCCGTAGAATACTAAGGAGAAATAAGCAGTTAGCTGAGGCCTTCCCTGAAGGACTGCCTTCAAAATTTGTAATTGTTAGGTTGATAGAGTAGTAGGAACAAAAAGGGAAACTTCCAGTACAGAATATAGGTTTGAGTAAATTGTGTCTCTCTAATATTGACAAAGCAGGAGTGATTGGTCGAGTTTGACACATTTACCTTTCATTGATCTCAAGCATCAAGAAGAAAATACCTTCAGAGAATACCTGACCTTCCTTGATCTGATTAGGCACAAACCCCTCTTTTCATATATGATTTCTCCAGACCAGAATTTGAAATATAAAGATATAGCAAATTTTTGAAGCCTTGCCTGAACCTATTATTTTTTATCATAGAAAGAATACTATTGCTAAACTAAGTTTTATTAAGAAGTAAATCATGCCCCACCATCTCCTGCTCATCCAGCATTCCCCTTACCCCTGGATCTGGCAGAATGAGAAGTTAGTACATGACTCTATATTCTTTACAGCAGCAAAATCAATAACAGCTAATGATGTTACTGATATATATACACACAGCCAAAGAAATCAGAAAAGGAGGTTCTAATAGCAGTAAAAGTATGTGTCTACGTTTTAAGCCTCTGATGTAATGAGATGTCTGTGTTGGGTTCTGAATTGATATGCTCAGGCCTGATGTGTAGTTATCCTGCCCAGTATTAAGGTTCTGTAAATGAAACCTCATCAGTGCTGCTAAATAACTCAGTATATCATCTTGGGAAATTTTTCCTTCTATGAGGTTAAGTTAAATCATCTCTTTCATAGAGCTATTTCACATGGCTATTTTAGGTGTTTTTTAACTTCCAGCATAAAAAGAAATGATTTCCGTCATCTGTAGGCATGCAGTGGCATATCAAGAAATCAAAAGAACTGAGATCAAAGAAAAATACTGAACTAGGTGTTAGAAGTAGCCATTGATTTTTCACCAGTTGTATGTTTTTAAAAAAATCCACGAAAATGGTAAAGCATGCAAGTTGAATTTCTAAAACTTTTTAAAAGTCAATGATAGCGTCCCTTTTCTTTTCACATGTAGAAACAATTTTGTATAGCATTTACAATATAATAAAGCAGACCCTTAAACTTCACACTATTTTGTTATCAAAACTGTTAGAGAGTCTGCCAGAAATATATTTTTTAAGCCCTGAAATCTAGAATATTGTTTTTAGTAGAGAAACTTAATGGCTAGACTTAACAACATTTATTTGCTGGGAATAAAAAATTCTGACATACAATTAGATACTATTTTCCTACCATCTATATATGTAATAAAGTAATATCTGCTTTACTGCTAAAATATTATTTATGTTAAACGTTAACTACATGGCCAATGTTATTTAAGAGTTAAATGTATAGTTTTTAATTCTATTTCCAGTACTTCAAGAGTATATGATATTTAAGCCTGATTTCCAGCAGTTTCAGGATGCCAGTAGTGTTTTAAACTTTATGAAAAATTGAAGCTTTCATGTTGCAATCACATATTTTCAATCATGATTTCCAAATTCTTATTATAGAACAGTCTATCAAAATAGAGGGGTGGTGTTATTATTAAAGGTAAAGGCAAATTTCATTTGACTAGCTATTCTATATATATTATTTTCTAGAGTTAACTAGGATTTATTTATTTTTCTTTGTGCTATGTCTGTCAATTAAAAAAGTCAAATTAATAGATTTTTTCCTCATTTTTTTTTAGTTAGAGAAATTATAGGTTTACAGGAAAAAAAACACATGCAGAAAGTAAAGACTTTTCATACATCACCACCACACATGCGCACCCACACATACACGCACACAGCTTTTCCTATAATACCTTTTACATTAGTGTGGTACTTGTGCTACAGTTGATGAAGCAGTATTATAATAGTTATATTATTAACTACAATCTGTAGTTTACATTAGGGTTTACTATTGTGTTGTACATTTCTAGGTTTTTATTTTAATTTTTATTCTGTATAATGTATGTACATTCTAAAATTTCCCATTTTGACCACTTTCAAGTATAAAACTCAGTGCTGTTAATTGCTTTCACAAAGTTGTGCCTCCATTACCAAATGACAGTTTGGGGGTTTTTTTTTACATTTTTTCTCTATTAGAGAAGTTGTGGGTTTACAGAATAATCATGCATAAAATACACGATTCCCATACACCAGCCCACCACCAATACCTTGCATTGGTGTGAAACATTTGTTACAATTAATGATAGCACATTTTTATAATTGTACTATTAATTAAAGTCCATGGTTTAATTTAGGGATCACCATCTGTGTAGTATAGTTCCATGGATTTTTAAAAAATTTATTCTGTTACCATATATACAATCTAACATTTTACATTTTAGTCATATCCAGATATATATTTCAGTGTCATTAATTGCATTCACAATGTTTTGCTGCCATCACTACCATCTGTTACTAAAACATTTCCATCATTCCAAATAGGAATCCTGTGCATTATAAGCATTAACTTCCCATTCCCTATCCCCAGTTCATTCCCTGGTAACCTATATTCTAGATTCTGACACTATGGGTTTGCTTATGCTAATTGGTTCACATCACATACGATATTTGTCTTTTTGTGTCTGGCTTATTTCACTCAACATGATGTCTTCAAGGTTCATCCATGCTGTCACATGTATCAGGACTTCATTCCTTTTACAGCTAAGTAATATTCCATTGTATGTACATACCACATTTTATTTATTAATTTATCATTTGATAGACACTTGATTATTTCCAGCTTTTGACAATTATGAATAATGCCACTATGAATGTCAGTGTGCTACTATCTGTTCGAGACCCTGCATTCAGTTATTTGAAGTATATACCTCATAGTCGGATTGCTGGATCATATGGTAGTTCTATACTTAGCTTACTGATTAACTGCCATGACTTCCACAGTGGCTCATTTCACATTACTACCAGCAATGAATGAGTGTTCCTGTTTCTCCATGTCCTCTTCAGCTATTGTAGTCTTCCATTTTTTAATGGCAGCCATTCTAATGGGGGTGAAATTGTATCTCATTATAGTTTTGATTTGTCTTTCCCTGATGGCTAATGATGCTGTGCGTCATTTTATGTGCTTCTGGCCATTTGTATATCTTCTTTGATGAGATATCTATTCAAGTCTCTTGCCCTTTTTTTAAATTGGGGTTGTTTGTCTTTTTGTTAAATTGAAGAATTTCTTTATGTATTCTGGTTGTTAAACCTTTATTGGAAATGTGGTTTCCAATTATTTTCTCCATTGTATAGGTTGTTATTTTACTTTCATAATAATGTCCTTTGATGTGCAAAAGTTTTTAATTTTGATAAGGTCTCATTTATCTATTTTTTTTTCTTTTGTTCCTTGTACTTTGGGTATAAAGGCTAGGAAACCATTGCCTAACACAAGGTTCTGAACGTGCTTTCCTACATTTTCTTCTAGGAGTTTGATAGTTCTCTTATATTAAAGTCCTTGATTGAGTTTGAGTTGATTTTTCTATCACATGGTCTGTGATAGAGAGGTCCTCTTTTTTTTTTTTTTTTTGGCAATTGGAGATCCTGTTTTTGCAGCACCATTTGTTGAAGACTATTCTTTATCACTTTAGTGGTCTTTACACCTTGTCAAAAATCAGTTGGCCAGTGGGACATGACATCCAGGGATAAAAGTCTCCCTGGATGACTCTGGCCCTGTCACCATGGGATCAGCAATGCCGTCTGATCAAAAGGGAGAAAAGAAGTTTAACAAATAAGGTATTAGTAGCTGAGAGAGTTCAAATAGAGTTGAGAGGCTACTCTGGAGGTCACTCTTATGCAAGCTTCAGTTAGACATTGCTACCTATTATAACTTGCCAAACCCCAACCCAAACTAATCCTGCCAATCCTAAGAATACCTAGGGCATTATATAAGATTCTACAAAAGTTCCATGCACTAGGGTAACTTTCCCAAACTGACAACCTTCAGATGGGTCCCTGGACCAGACAAGTCCTAAAATGCTGAGGAGCCGGCCTCTCCAGAACATCCACTAGTCCCATCCCTCTATCCCATATTATCAACAGCCCCTTCCAACATGAAAAAGTTAGAATGGGCATAACCCAAATACCCCACCCCTGAAGAGTGAGAAAGATCACAGGTGATGGTGGAGTTATATAGAGAAGGGTAGGATTTAACAAATGAGTATGATTGCTGAATATTATATTGATATTTCTTTTAGAGCAGCTAAAAGTAAAAACCTAAAATGGTGGAATTGTAACCCATACCAAACTCTGAAATCTGTTCTAAAACTAATCATTGTGATGTACTTTTAAATTTATTGCTTTTTAGTCTATATGTTATTTTTCATAAAAAAAGAAAAAAATATTTCTTCTAGCCTCCGGTGTTTTTGAGCAGCTAGAAGGAAAAATCTGAAATAGTGGAATGGTAACCCATGACAAACTCTTAACTCTTTTCTGTATCTACTTACTGAAGTGTACTTTGCAAATCATTGCTTTTTTTCTTTTCTTTGCATATATGTTATATTTAACAATACAAAAAAAATTTTTACAGGAAAGGAGAAATAAAAACTTTCTTAGACCCCCCCCCAAAAAGAAAAATCAGTTGGCCATAAATGTAAAGGTTGATTTCTGAGCTCTCAGTTCAGTTTCATTGGTCTATATGTCTGACTTTGTGCCAGTACCATGCTGTTTTTTTTTTCATTTTTAACTTTTTTTATTGTGTAGTATAGCATATATACAAAGCAATGAAATAAAAAAGCAATAGTTTTCAAAGCACTCTTCAACAAGTACTTACAGGACATATCCCCGAGTTTGTCTTGGTCTATTGTATTGTTAGGGTTCTCTAGAGAAACAGGGAACACTCACAAATATAAAATTTATAAAAGTGTCTCATGTGACCGCAGGAACACAGAGTCCAAAAAAAAATCCGAAGGGCAGGCTATGATGCCGACAATTCTGATGGAGGGTCTGGACGAACTCCACAGCAGAGGCTCACCAGCTGAAGCAGGAAGAGAGCCTGTCTCTTCTGAATCCCTTAAAAGGCTTCCAGTGATTAGATTGAGCATCACTCATTGCAGATGGCACTCCTCTTGGCTGATTATAAATGGAATCAGCTGTGGATTTAGCTGACGTGATCATGGTTTAATTCTATGAAATGTCCTCATTGCAACAGACAGGACAGCACTTGCCCAACCAGACAAATGGATACCACCACTTGGCCAAGTTGACACATAAACCTGACCATGACAGTCCACCCCCTTGTCAACTTGGCAGCTAAATATATCATAAACTATACCTAATTTCTAAATAAAATATATTAAAACACATTTTTTTCTTTCACTAACAATACTCAGCTGTCCTGCATATAACTGGAAACACATTAATTCTCTCCAGAATAGGGTGCAAGTCCTTGGGTAATATTCATCCTTAAACTTGTTATCTTACAACTTAAATAGTATAACAGAAACAAAACAGCATCACAGCCCTCGTTTCTGTAACTGATCATGTGATCATAGTTCATATTTATCACTACCTTCTTCCACTACCCATTTCATGTTCCCTTTACTCTCAGCAAGCACTTCAGCTGGCCGTGGTTCTTTGCCTGGTGGGGTGACCCAAACCTTCATTCCTGAATTTTGAGAGCCACTGGTAGTCCTGCCTGGATTGAGCTGTTGCAGTTTTCCATTGATTTTAATCACAGGGCATGGTAGTACTAAAAGACATATTCCAAGAAAACTCTTCTTTACCTCCATTGTATAGTTGCAGTCCTATTTCCCCCTGATAGTCAGGGTCAGTCACCCCAGACAATAATGTAATCCCCTTCTTGGCTTGTTGATCCAGGGACATGAATAGCCCAAAGTGACCAGTTGGCAGTCTTAGATCCCAGTTCAGTGGAATCATTGTTGTTTCTCCTGGTGGAAGCACTCCCCCTTTTGGAACTAAACCCTGTAGACCAGCAGAGCTCAGGGTTGCAGGGACAGGAAGCAAAAATTTTCCTAGTGGATCACTAGGGGTAATAGTGAGTGGTGCCACTTCCATTTCCACCCCTTGGTTCCTGGACCAAGATCCTGGCTATGGGAGAAACAGCACCATATAGCAGATGCTGATTCAGAGCATATACAGCTTCCTAGAGAACATTACCCCAGCCTTTCAAGGTATTGCCACCTAGTTGGCACCATAATTGAATTTCAAAAGGCCATTCCACCGTTCTATCAATCCAGCTGCTTCTGGATGATAAGACCAGAGAATTCCATGAGCATGTGCCCATTCCCACACTTCATTTGCTGTGAAGTGTGTTCCTTAATCAGAAGCAATGCTATGTGGAATACCATGGCGATGGATGAGGCATTCTGTAGGCCCACGGATGGTAGTTTTGGCAGAAGCATTGCATGCAGGGAAGGCAAACCCATATCCAGAGTATGTGTCTATTCCAGTTAGAACAAATCGCTGCCCCTTCCATGAAGGGAGTGGTCCAATATAATCAACCTGCCACCATGTAGCTGGCTGGTCACCTCGGGGAATGGTGCCATATCGGGGCCTGAGTGTGGGTCTCTGCTGCTGGCAGATTGGGGACTCAGCCATGGCTGTAGTCAAGTCAGCCTTGGTGAGTGGAAGTCCATGTTGCTGAGCCCATGCATAACCTCCATCCCTTCCACCATGACCTCTTTGTTCATGAGCCCATTGGGCAATGACAGGAGTTGCTGGGGAAAGAGGATGACTGGTGTCCACAGAATGGGTCATCTTATCCACTTGATTATTAAAACCTTCCTCTGCTGAAGTCACCCTCTGTTGCGCATTTACATGGGACACAAATATCTTCATGTTTTTAGCCCACTCAGAAAGGTCTATCCACTTACTTCTTCCTCAAACCTCTTTGTCACCAATTTTCCAATTATGGTCTTTCCAAGTCCCTGACCATCCAGCCAAACCATTAGCAACAACCCATGAGTCAGTATACAAACGCACCTCTGGTCAGTTTTCCTTCCAAGCAAAATGAACAACCAGGTGCACCGCTCGAAGTTCTGCCCACTGGGAGGATTTCCCCTCACCACTGTCCTTCAAGGACACCCCAGAAAGGGGTTGTAGTGCTGCAGCTGTCCACTTTCGGGTGGTACCTGCATTTCATGCTGAACCATCTGTAAACCAGGCCCAAATTTTCTCTTCCTCAGTCAATTCCCTGTAAGGAATTCCCCAAGAGGCCATAGCTCTGGTCTGGGAAAGAGAAGGTAATGTGGGAGGAATGGAGACCATGGGCATTGTGGCAGGAGTGGAGACCATGGGCATTTTGGCCACTTCTTCATGTAACTTACTTGTGCCTTCAGGACCTGCTCTGGCTCTATCTCGTATATACCATTTCCATTTTACAATAGAGTGCTGCTGTGCACGCCCAACTTTATGGCTTGGTGGGTCAGACAACACCCAACTCATGATAGGCAACTCAGGTCTCATGGTAATATGGTGGCCCATGGTTAAGCATTCAGTCTCTCCTAAGGCCCAGTAGCAGGCCAAAAGCTGTTTCTCAAAAGGAGAGTAGTTATCTGCAGCAGATGGTAAGGCTTTGCTCCAAAATCCTAAGGGTCTGCGTTGTGATTCTCCTATAGGGGCCTGCCAAAGGCTCCAGACAGCATTTCTATTTGCCACTGACACTTCCAGCACCATTGAATCTGCTGGATCATACGGCCCAAGTGGCAGAGCAGCTTGTACAGCAGCCTGGACCTGTCACAGAGCCTCCTCTTGTTCAGGTCCCCACTCAAAATTAGCAGCTTTTCTGGTCGCTCGATAAATGGGCTGGAGTAGCACACCCAAATGAGGAATATGTTGTCGCCAAAATCCAAAAAGACTAACTAGGCATTGTGCCTCTTTTTTGGTTGTGGGAGGGGCCAGATGCAGCAACTTATCCTTCACCTTAGAAGGGATATCTCGACATGCCCCACACCACTGGAAACCTAGAAATTTTACTGAGGTGGAAGTCCCCTGTATTTTTGTTGGATTTATCTCCCATCCTCTGACACGCAAATGCCTTACCAGTAAATCTAGAGTAGTTGCTACTTCTTGCTCACTAGGTCCAATCAACATAATATCATCAATATAATGGACCAGTGTGATGTCTTGTGGGAGGCAGAAACGATCAAGGTCTCTGCGAACAAGATTATGACATACGGCTGGAGAGTTGATATACCCTTGAGGTAGGACAGTGAAAGTATATTGCTGACCTTGCCAGCTGAAAGCAAACTGTTTCTGGTGGTCCTTACTAATAGTTATTGAGAAAAAAGCATTTGCCAGATCAATAGCTGCATACCAGGTACCAGGGGATGTATTGATTTGCTCAAGCAATGATACTACATCTGGAACAGCAGCTGCAATTGGAGTTACCACCTGGTTGAGTTTACGATAATCCACTGTCATTCTCC
>PVIY010020936.1:0-28270 GCA_004026745.1 Myrmecophaga tridactyla
CACCCTTTTGCCTCCTAAACCTTTCATCCACCAAATAGGAGAAATTCCTGTAACACTAAAGGAAACCAGAAGGACTCCTGCCACCCATCCAAACCAAAAGAACAAAGTTCAAAATGAAACCAGAAGAACAAAGTTTAAAATGCCCTTAACTGGAAGTCACCAGAACCTCAACTGAAGGAAGTGAGGTTCAAACCAAGAGGACTCACCACTGGAAGCCCAGGGCCTTCAGGGAAATGACAGCACTCAAGGGGCTCTAGCAGGTACCATGCTCTACTCCAGTGGCATCTCCAAAGTTGAGGTGGAGGTCACTTTGGATCCCACCAAGTAACATCAATGAAGAAATAGTAAAATGAGCTGTAAAGCAATAAAAACATTTATTTTATATGTATATAGATATATATAAAACAATTCAGGGAGCCCAGATTCAGATAACAACACAAACTGGGGCTTCTCAGCAAGGGTTTTTTAAAGAAAATGGAGACAATTACATAAATTGTAAAGAATTATGATTGGTGGATATTTGGGGCTTCCAAGTGTCCTTCAAGATAAAGGCAGATTATCTTGTAGTTGTTTCATGGAGTTCAGATGTCCTCATGAACATTATTGCTTTTGGCTTTGGCTACCTTGGCAGTTTGTGCTTATCTGGCTGAGATGTACATAAGAGTAACTTCCTGAATGGCTTCCCAATGCCATTTTAAATCTCTTAGCCATAGTAACTCCATTTTGTTTTATCTCTTTTCTCAGGTTGAATGGTCAGCATTTAGTGGTCTACAGCTGTTGTGATTTATCGCTAAGTGCCATGCTAATTTAATGAAAAACCACCTTCTTGGATATGCCCCTGGAGAGCAGGTTGACATGCAGAACTCCTTGTCCAGCTCCCAGTCTCGGTCTCTTTCATCTACAGTCGTGGTTTTCAAGTATTTGTTGGCTAACGAAAGCCTTACTTTTTCCCCTAAAGAAATCTTAAGCAAGAGCCCAATACAGAGACACTGCTCTCATACCTCAGGCTACAAACAGCACAAGTATAAATTTTGAACTGAGATAGAATTTTCTGCCCCTGCTGCCTGCACTTCTGGAATTAACAAATAGAAGAAGTTTAAGAGTGACAACAAATGGCTTTTCTTTTTTTTCCCTGTCTTTTCTTCTCTCTTCCCTTCCCTTTTCTTTTGCTTCTGCTCTGTAAAGGGCCTGGCATCTGATGCAAGGAATCTCCAACCCAGTCCCCTCTTGGGGACAAGTGTCAGCCTTTGATCTTCTGGAGGAAAAAGAAGCTGTTGGACATGCCCTGCCTGAAGACCACCATCCGGCAGTCCTCAGTGACCTGAAGACCACATCCCACCTCTGCTCTGGAGCAAATGCCTACAGAGACCAGGCAGGTGGGGTGAGGTCTGTGGAGCCCCTGAAAACCCCATCCAAAGGGGCACAGCTCCTATAGCTGAGGATAGTTGGATTGAGGGCCCAAGGCAGCCTGAATTCTGAAGGTTTATTTTCCCCAGAAGCAGCAGGAAGCTCAGACTTTTATGTGAAGTCTCCCTATGTTTAAAGTTGGTTCAGATCTTCTTAAAATCTACAACAGAAAACAAGTCTCAGGGTGAGGCTAGAGAGTTAACAGTTAACTTCCTTTTAAAGAGAAGGGTGGGGCTAGCAGTTTTGTGTTTAAGGAATTAAAAGGAAGGTCCAGAGGAAAGGGAAAGAAAGGTTAATCAGTAAAGAGCTGACAAGCTGTTGTGGGTGGGCTCCCCACCAGGAAACAGGAGCAGTGCCCAGCCCAGAACAGAAGCCCATCCCTGCCGCTCAACCCTGGGGCTATTTGCCAAGGGAAGTCATTGTCTCAGAGCAATGGACCACCAAGTCTGTGCTCAGCAGAGCCTGCCCTCAATCTGCTTGACACCAGAGGAGGTGATTCTCTGTCCTGTCTGGCTCTGGAGACCCTCCCTGAGTAAGCCCACTGCATCTGCTTCCATGGTGATAAAACTCACCCTGGAGGCATTGCAGACAACACAATTCTCACCTCCGATCTTCCTGAGAAATAGAGGATTCCTGATCAACTAATGTAAGAAGTGCAGGAATGGTAATGAACTTGCTTCCTGAAGAACTAACTGGGCCCCTTGGGTCACATCTGGTTGGGCACAGGGAAGGTGGACATCACAACGGAAATCCAGGTGAGCGAGTTCCCTTCAAAACCTAGCTAGGTTTTGTAACACATATTTTATCCTCACAACAACCCTATAATGGAGGCACTATCATTAGCTCCACTTCACTGATGGAGAAACCGAGCCTTAGAGAAGCTAAGGAGTGGCACAGTCAGAGTGGGGGTAAGTCTAACTCAAACCCAGACTTTGTTTGAAGGTCTATTACCCTCAATACTGCTCTGTCTGGCGGTTACAGTATTAGGATTAAAGTATGCTTTAGCCAAACATCTACACAACCTAAAACCTGAAATGCAGGACAGGTGTGGTAGCACGATCCTCAAAACATCCACGTTCTAATCCCAGGAGCCTGTGAATGTCACTTTATTGGTGATAAAATTGTATAGAGAAAGCCCTGGGGACCCCTCAAAGCCAAAAGAAAACAACGTACAACAAAAGAAGAAAACAAAACATGTCCTCTTGAGTTTCCTCTTTATCTTTTGAAATTTGAAATACTCACCAAGGCAGTTAACCCAGAGAGCCCCTAGGTCATTACCTTTGACCCAATACAAAATAAAAACCCACCTGCCCTAAATCCACACCCAGTAAATTGGATAAACCCTCATCCAATGAAAAGGAGTCAAACTAACTTCTTTTTATGTCTATAAACATCATCTGCTGTCTCTAGAACCTGAAGCTGCTTCCACTCTGGCTTCCTTTGCTGTAGCAAAACTTTGGTGTCCTGAATAAAAGCTTGCAGTCTGCAAACTCAACTCCAATTTGTCTTTCACAGTTGCAAACTGGACTTTACAAAGAGTTTTGAGATGGGCAGATTATTTTGGATTATCTGATTAGGCTCTAATTGTAATTACAAGTGTCTTTAAGGAGACAAGGGTTCTGCCTACAGAAGGAGGCAATGTGACCACTGAAGCAGGAAGCTATGCTGCAAGCTTTGAAGCTGGAGGAAGAGGCCATAGCCAAGGAACACAGATGTAGATGCTGGAAAAGGCAAGGCAAGGGTTCTCCCCTAATACCTCCAGAGGAAGTAAGGCCTTACCCAAACCTTGACTTTAGGCTAAGAACCTTTTTTGGACTTCTGGATTCCAGAACAGTAAGAAAACTAATGTGTGCTCTTTTAAGCCATAAATTTGTAGTAATTTATTACAACAGACTAAGGAAATTAGATATCTAGAGTCTCCTGGACACACGCTTGAGATAGGTTCTCCCCCCAATTCAAAGAACACTGCATTTACTCACCCTTTTCCCCTAAGCCGGCAACCAGGAAGCAGGCAGAGTGCAAGCCTCACCCTCCAGGCCTGCAGGATGGGCCCTCATTGGCTTCCACATTGTCCTGCCCCTGGAGCACAGTGTGGATCCGCCCAGGGATCTCTGGGAAATGTAGTGTAGATCCGCCCAGGGATTTCTGGGAAATGTAGTCCCAGAACCTCCAGTTGCCCAGCACTTCTTCCAAATTATTCACTGAGAAAGTGTGGCGGCCCTAGCGTGTCATGAGCAGCTTTCCACAGACTTTGAGGGCTGTGACCTTGAATTTGACACAGTTCCTGCTAGCCGAGAATGATAAGCAAGACATGGTGTGTATGATGTGGGAGATGAGAGCTGCGAGAGGGTCATGGGAAAGCAGATCCAGTAACCTAGAGCAGCAGGAGAGGAGGATAGAGCGTGCTTTCTTTTTGTTTTAACAGTTTTGTTTATACTCCATAATAGCCATCCAAAGTGTACAATCAGTGCCTCTTGGTACAATCACATAGTTACACATTTACTGCCACAATCAAATCGAGAACATTCTCAGCAAATCCCGTATCCCTTAGCCCAACACGACTACCCCCATTATTGACATTTAGCTTTGAGTATAATGCCTTTGTTATAATTGATTAGAGAATATTACAAAGTTTCTGTTCACTATTGTCTTTAGTTTGCATTAACTGTATTTTTCCCATATGCCACCCTGTTATTAACACCTCATAATAGTGCTGTACATTTGTTCTAGTTCATGAAAGAACTTTCTTATCCTTGTACAATTTACCACAGTCATCATCTACAACAGTGTTCACTAGGTTATACATTCCCAAGGTTTCCTTCCCATGACATCTATGACCCTAGACTTAGGTGGAGGGTTTTAATCACACTCCCCAGTTTGTGGCATACTTTGGCCATCAATTCCTGAAGGGTCCTCTCTGTTTATTTTTCTTCTTTCCACCCCTCTCCCTACTCCCATTCACCTCTCCACTCATAGGTACCTGTGTAATGTGTCTCAATTGTGCCCAGGTATGTAGTGTGAGTGTAATATATGTAATGTGTTTGTAAGATACATAAGTGACCTATAACTCTTGGTTTATAACTTGTTACTTCTTATGCTTTTCATTCTACACTTTTTAAGAAAAAGAATGTTCTCATGACACTATCTGCAAGTTAGTCCTCTTGGGAAAGGGACTCAGCCCACGATGATGGGAGTTGGAGACTTACCCCCAATCTTTACCCACTCAAGTGGGATTACCCTGAAGCATGGCCAACACTGCCTCCCAGTGTTCGCCAGCAGGATTGAGCATCCTTTGTCCACGGTAGTAATCTGCCAATATCCCTCTATTGGTTCTCAAACAGCCCCTCTCCCACTTTCCCACTCCCGTACTGATACTGATGCCTCATCAAATCATCTGCCAAATGAGCTCCCCAAATGCAAATCCTTGTCTCGGGGTTGAGCTTTAGGGGAACCGAACAAGGACTGTTTTACCTATGAGTTCCACTGGAGAAGGGCACCTGGGTTGCATCCCACTCCCTGCTACTACAACCACTGTTATGAATTGTTTCCTAACACCCTCATAGCAGAGCGTGAGAAGATCTCTGGGATACATAGCAGGAATGGTATCCTCTGGGTGTCAGGACAAATTTCACTTAGCACTGCCAGATCTGTACAGTAATAGTTCCCTTTCCTCCACCTTATGATTGATTTAGGTGTTGATCCACCTTCAGATATTTGCTTATCTTATGTGTATAAAGTTGTTCAGTGTTTTTAAATTTGCACTGCTCTGATTACTAGTCAGTTGGAATAGCTCTTCATATACATATTGACTCTTCGAGTTTCCCTTCTGTGAATTGAATGCCAAGGTTTTGAGGAAAAACACCTCCCTCCAAATTAGCCAGGACACAACAGGGATGAAGGGTGGATTATACAGCAATTTCTAGTGAAAGACATGGCAGAAGAAGGAACTATCCCAGAATGTTAGGCTGAGGGCTGAGCTATCCTTGACACAGAGTATGGGAGAGGAATTGTGTGGTGGATTATGCCTGTTGTCAACTTGATTCTGGGAAATTTGACATCTGGAATGAAAGATAATATATGCCAGTATGTCCACATTTACAATTCTGAGATGGCTTCTATCATTTCTAGCCACAGAGACAGGGGCCCATGAGGATATCCAGCAAGAATTGTGGTGGGAGACCATGAGATCAGGAGCCTGGTGGGGAACGTATAGGAAGATTGTAATTATGGAGTCTGGTGTCTGAGGCAGGAGACCTGAGGTCCTGGGACTGGGATGTCCTCGGACTTCAGAAACCCTCCAGCTGGGCTTATAACCTCATGTGAAGTCTGGAATCTAACTACTTTTCATAGCTGGAAGAGGGAACATACAACCAGGAAGTACTTGAACTCTCACTAAGCGCTCGTAGCACCACTGAAGTAACAGATATTCAGAGTGGGTCGAGGATGGTGGTATTGTATTTTTTCATCTTTTATAATTTAAAGTACTAGAATTAGTGTATCTTAAAGATTCTAATATATATGCTAAATTGCTTTTATTTCAAAATTGCAAAGTATGCAAACGCTTTGTTTCTTTCTTTCTTTTTTTGCTAAGGAAAAACATTGTTATTTTTGCTAAGGCAGAAAGAAAGGAAGAAAAGCTCTCCCTTTGCTAAACTTCCTTGATGAAGATATCCAGAAAGATAACTGGCTTCAACTAGAAGATATTATTTTATTTTTGAGGGGATTCTGGCCTTACCGGATGGGGAAAAGTAGGAAATTTCATGGGTTTTGGGATGGTCTGGGCCAGTTTAGATGTCAACCTTTAGCAATGGAATCCAGGACTTCTTCGTTGGGCCTTTAGTAAAAGATGGAGACTTGATGTAGCAGATAGAGGAATGTTGTAAAAGGAGGGGGGATGTTAATGAACAGAATTGAGTAGAAGGGTGTACATTATACTAGAGGGAAAGAAAATTAGTTTCCCACAAAACTGGGGTTCATGAGGAAAGAGAGGGAGGTGGGAATAACCACACAGTCCTGGGATGGAGGACACAGTGAGACCTCAGGCTCCTATGTACCATGGAAACACAGAGGGGTCTAATCCTCAGAGAGAGGAGAATAAGGCAGAGAGGACCTGGTGAAAGAGAAGCTATGTTTGCCAACTCCCTGGTGGAAAGAGATACATCGTGTCAATGCGGAATGGCTCAAAATACTCCTTTTCAGACATTTTCTTTCTTTTTTTTAACTTTTTAAATTGTAAAATATAGCATATATACAAAGCAAAGAAAGAAAGAAGCAAAAATTTTCAAAGCACACACTTCAACAAGTAGTTACAAAACAGATCTCAGAGTTTGTCATGGGCTACCATTCCACCGTATCAGAGTTTCCCTTCTGGCTGCTCCAAAACACTGAAGGCTAGAAGCAATATTAATATAGTGACTCAGCAGCCATGCTCATTTGTTGAATCCTATTTTATCATATGTTATGCCTCCTCCTTCTCCTTTGATCATTCTCCCAATATATAGGGATGCCTGTTTCGACTTTTTCATGTTGAGGAGTGTCGACACTAAAGGATAGGGGGATGTAATTAATTGATAATCTTGGAGAGACTGATCCTTCTGAATTTGGGATTTATCTGACCTAGGAATCCTCCAGGAATTATAGGTTCCAAGAAGGCAAACCTTATGCATGAAATCTTTATAAAGTCTCAGTTTAAGCCCTAGGTGTTCTTAAGCATCAATAAGAGTGATGTTGATTGGGGTTCAGCAAATCATGGCAATCAGAATTATCTAACTGAAGCTTACATAAGAGTAGCCTCCAGAATAGCCTCTTGAACTCCATTCACTCTCTCTTGCCCACTGATGCCTGATTTTATTACTCTTCTTTTCACCCTGTTGGTCTGGAAGGTGTTGTCAATCCATTGGTGCCAGGGCCACACTCATCCCTGAGAGTCACATCCCATATTGTCAGGGAGATTTTTCACCCCTGAATGTCATATCCTATGTAGGGGGGAGGGTAATGATTGTCTTTGCAGATATTGGGCTTAGAGATAAAGAGAGATCACATTTGAGCTGCAAAGAGCCTTCCTGGAAGCAAGTGTTAGGCCTCATTATGGTAGTCTTAGCTTCTCCCCTACAGAAATAAGTTTTGTAAGGGCAAGCCTCAAAGTCCTGGGCTTGGCCTATTTTCTTGGGAGTCCCCAGTGGTTGAGAGGGTAAAGTTTAATAGTTCCATATATATATATATATACACATACACATATACTTCCATTCAACCCCTTCGGCCCCTTGAGGGACTCTACTACTTCTTTTAATTATCAGTCCACCATAGTCTGAGATGTATCCTGGTATTATATAAAGCTATACAGAAATACAAATCCTTATTCCTGTTCTGGACTCCAGGAGTTTGGATTGTTTAATGAACTATCCAGACAGGTCGATTTAGATTATGTGTTAGTGAAAATTTAGATTCTAGACAGACATTTTCTATTGTCACCATTATCGTCAAAGTAGTTGATTAGGCGTTAATGACTATATATCTGTCAAAGTTTTTGTACCTTCTCTAGGAATTCTCATCTCATGGTCATTGGAAGTGACCGTGGATCTAATGGTCAGTATGCTAAGAGGAAAGAAATGGCAGACTGGATGTAATAACAACAATAATTACAGGTAACATATATGGTATATTTCTGTGTACCTGGTACTGTTCAAAACATTTTATTTTATCATTTAACCTTTATTAACAATCCTATTAGTTAAGTAGTATTATTGTTTCCATTTTGCAGATGATTTGAACCCAGAGAGATTAACCTTTTACTCATGAGCATATAATGGTATACAGAATAGCCAGGGTTCACAGCCCATATTCAATCCCCTCAATCTAGATACACTGGATCTAGATCTAGATATGGCTGCCCTTTTTGGCAACCAGATAGCTTCTAGGAAGGTGAGTATTTCTGGTATATCTTTTATTTCTTTTCCTTCTGATGTCAAAAGTACCTGCTCTTGATATAGTGCCCCATGGATGTGTGCAGTTGCGAAGGCATATCTGCTGTCCATGTAGATGCTGACAATCTTCTCCTTCCCTCACCTTAGAGCCCGGGTCAGAGATATCAGTTCGGTTTTTTGGGCTGAAGTTCCATGTCCTAGGTCCTGAGCCCAGATGACCCGGTCCGCAGTTACCAGTATGAAGCCAGTCAGATCCAGCATTAAACGACTGCTGCTGAAATGGCTAGAATAAGAGGTGGGACTAGAAATATTTAAAGTGGTGCTCTAGAGGTGTCTATTGTACGTCCTGTAAATCCCACATTTACATCTCCGCCTGAGCCTTTCCACCAACGTCCAGACTTTAGGTGCAGAAGCATCTTAAATTTCACAGGTCCAAAAATAATCCCATGCTCCACATTTGTTTTCCCCCAATCTCTTCTAGCACTTTGTGCATTAGAAGGTTTATAGTCTTCTTCTGGCTACTTGCTGCTGATTCCCCATCCACCAGTGATGGCAACTTCTGTGCAAAAATAGTTCTCTTGATGCATGTGATGGTTAATTTCATGTGTCAATTTAGCCAGGTTATGGCATGGTGTCCACTTATTTAGTCAAGCAAACACTGGCCTGATTTTTACTGTGAGGTTATCTCTTGGATTTAAATTGTCATTTGATCGTGTCTATGGCTGATTATATATACAATCAATAAAGGAGGTTGCATTCAGCAATGCGAGAAGTCTCACTCAATAAGTTGAAGGCCTTAAAGGGAGAACTGATGATTTCAGCAGTTAAAAAGAAGATATTTTGTCTCTATTTCAGACAGCCAGCTTCTCCTGAGGAATTTAATGTCACCATTGAGTTCCCAACTTGCAGCCTCCCTACGGAATTCAGACTTGCCAATCACCATAGTTGCATCAGTCAATTCTTGGAATAAATTTCTTAATATATGGTAATTATAATTATATTTATATAAATATATTGTATCCAATTTTATTGTATTATATTTTAATATAATATATTATATTATGTTATATAAATGTCCCATCAGTATATACTTTGTGGCTCCTCAGAGTCTATACTACTTAGTGCTCTGATGTAGAAGCTCTGGTTTAGGTGCAGCCTCCCTCTCAATGCAGTCATTCTTGTCCCTGTGTTCCATGGCTGATGGACCCCATCTTGAGTCTAGTCCTGTAAAGAAGGCTCAGTCCTGCCACCTCCACAGTGTTCACTTGACTAATGGGAAACTCACACTTTCTTGTTATGCAAAAAGTGTACAGGCTGGTGTCCTCTGGCATGTTCTCTTTTTGTTCTGCTCTCCTGTAATATAATAACCCTTTCTCTAAATCTCTACAGCACCAGGCACTCTCCTTATCCTGGTGCTAAGTCACTTTCATCTAAGAAGCTTTTCTTGTCCAGTACTTAGTGTGTACTTATGTGTGTATTTGGGTAGTGGAGGAAGTTTGGGCACTTCCATTTGTTAGGGATTCCTTTTTGGGTGCCTCCTTCCTATCTGAAAGGGTGATCATTCTTTACAGTGATCACAGAAAGGTGCGATTCCTTTATCCCTGTGTCCAGGAAGAGGATGCCCTCTTCCACGCAGTCTTCCTGCCATATCTAGTGTTGGGGGCAGTGCCAGTTGTGTTGGCTGAAGTCTCTTGGTAGGCTGTGCGGCTGGCCCAAGTGTTGGCAGGTCCCTGAACTGAGGCAACTGGGAAATTTGCATCTTCTCACTGGAGTCTCATTTTCCACTTCTAGTAGTCAGAGCCTAATGCCATCCTTTTCCATGTCCACAGTATTGTTTTTTTAATGAACAAAAATGACATTATATATTTTTATAAACTATTTTATTACTTAGTAATATATGGGGAATATCTTTCTACATAAAAAGATAAGAATTCCATATCAATTTCTTTTTAAAGTCTTCCTTTATTATAGAGAATTCAAAACATACACAAAAATAGAGAGAATTAACATAGTGAATCTGACTGTACTCACCACCCAGTTTAAATAACTAACAACAAATGGCCAATCATGTTTCATCTATACCCTACCCATTCTTCCTCCTATATGATTTTGAAGCAAATCCAAGACATCATGTAATTTTATCCACACATATTTCATACATCATTATTAATGGCTGGAAAAGTTTACATGAAATAGATAGAACGTAATTGATGTATTCATTCACCTACATTGGACATTTGGATTCCTTCCAACTTTTTATTACAAATAGTGTCTGTGTATATTTATAACCAATTTCTTAATAATGTCTTTGACATAAATCCTCAAAATGGATCAAAGACTTTGCATATTTTGGAGGTATGTTTTCATTATTTCTGTGACTCTCCATACCATTATCTAAGATAACTGAAGGAATATAAATTTATAATATAGGATATTTCATATCTTGTTGTAAAATTTGAAAGAAGCTCTCCTTATCTACCCATATCCTGCTGTGAAACATACTTAAAAACAAATGATGAAAGCTATCAAACATACAGAGTGTTACTGAGGATTATATAATGAACCCTGGGTATCTATTAGCCACATTTGTCTACTTAGAACAGATTTTAAGCCCATGTTCACCTTTCTCTAATGCATTCCTCATTCTCTCTCTCCCTCCAAAATGAACATCTTCCATAAGATTTGCGTTTGTTATTCTCATGCATGTTTTTTTAATATTTCCTCATTTTTCTACATATGTGTATGAAAAACAATTATCGCTTTATATGTTTTTAAACTACATGTGAAGGAATATCATACTGCGTGCATCATTCTGCAACTTTTCTCACTCAACATTTGCGTTGACTTTGACTCTTTTTTTCTCATACCCTTATCGTATCCAACTGCAAATATGTTGGCTTTATCTTCATAATATATTGGGAGTTGAAATAATTCCCTGTATAAAAATTGAATCAAGTGATAATTCTACCAGAAGAGTCTGTGTCAGTTTCCCATACACTGGACCTTACCAAGTGCTATCAGATATTTATTTTTTGAATATCCATTTATTATTTTAATTTTTGTTTCTTTAATATGTAGTGTGTTTTCACACCTTCCATCGATGAGTCATTTTCCATTGTGAATGAGCAATTAATAGCCTGTGTCCATTTTAACTTAATTGGGACAGATCAATATTATTTTATTAGCTCTTGAAAAAGACCTTTGTATATGAGGTATACCAATCGACTAACATGCATGTTGTATGAACTTTCATAGATTTTCCCTTTGACTTTTATTTTTTAATTAAATTTTTTATTTATTTTAATTTTATTAGTCAAATCTATCAGTCTTGAAATTATTTTATTTTTATTAGTCAAATCTATCAGTCTTTTCCTCTATAATTCCCGTCTCTGGTGTCATATTTCGAAAGTGCATTGCCTTCTTGATATCATAAATAATCACCTATATTTACTTGTAAGTGTGGCCCAATGATTCTCACATTTAATGACATTGGAATCTTTTGTGGTTTTTTTTAAAAAATGCAGATGCCCAAACAACAGCCATATCAACTGAATATTATGTACTGGGACAGGGCCTGGGCATCTAAGTTTTGATAGAGCCACCCAGATGACTTTAAAAAATTATAAAATTATTTTTAAATTTTTTATAATTATAAAATTAATAAAATTTTATTTAAAATTTTTAAGTAATTATAAAAATTATAAAATTATAAATTATAATTTATAAAATTATAAAAATAATACTTAATAAAAGTCAGCGTTTATTGAGGTTTTCCAAGATCATATTAAACCCTCAGTAGTAGAGAAAAATACTAGCATAGAAAAATGGACACAAACTAAATCTTCAGTAGTGTCAAAAGCTGACAGTCTTTGCCGTCAAGGAGCTTATTGACAAAGGGATGAGATAGTATTAATTAAATGAGCCCAAAACAGATAAAATCTTACACAAGTAATAAGGGATCTGAAAATGAGGAGCCTAAAATGAGATGTATGAGGAAAAGCTAAAGTAAAAATCAAGGGCCCTGACCTAGTTTGGAGAGGGAGTTCAGGTAATGCCTCTCTGGGGGAATGGTGTTGAAGATGAGGCTTACAAGTTGTATAGGTATGGGGTAGTTGCATTGGATGAGTAGGAGCCTTCTGTACAGAGGGAACATCATGTGCAAATGCCCCATGGTTTATGGAACTGGCCTAACCAGAGACTGAAAGGAGGGCACTGTGGCTGAAATGCCAGGGGCTTGGAAGGGAAGAAGCCCAGGAGCTGGTGCTAGAGAAATAGGTAGACAAGAAATCAAGCTGAATCTTGTAGGCAGAAGAGTTGTTTTGCCTTTTTTTAATCAGAGCAATAGGGTGCTTTTGAAATTTTTAAGCTGTGGATGGGGGTTGACTTGCCCATATTTTTGTTTTGAAAAAGTCACTGTAGCAGACTGCTGATGCCTAGCTACCTCCCTTGAATATTACCTTGTGCTTGAGTGGACTTCTAGCTCCTGATGTTTCATGTTAGCAAGCCCTCTTCAGAGTGCTTCAAAACCCCTCAAGTTACAATGGGCCTCTGGCTCATTTTCACCCTATTATTTTGTGTTAGTTTACTGCGAGTTATTGCTCTCATGTTGCAGAAAAGTTTATTATCAAATAACCACAACCAATCTCCTATTTCCTGCTGGTTTTCTCTTGACCATTTCTTGAAAGACCCTCAAGACACCATAAAGCTTGAATTTTACCATCCTGAGATACCCCTACTTTATTTCTTAGCTAGAGGTATAGTATTATGGCTAATATACTGTTTTTTTCCCCAGCAAATTAAGGGTCAGAACTCTGCTAAGAAACACAAAATAAATGGCAGAAAGATTGGTTTACTTTTGCAACCTTTGTTTCAGACTACATTGAGCTAGAGAATTCATATATGTTATTATGAAAGGGTTGCTATAAATTATTAAATAGCATTATTTTTTCTTTTTAAGAAAATGTTTTATGCTTCAGAATGCTATGGTCAAATAGCATAGGTAAGCACTTGAATTTGACTCTTAAAATGTTACTTTAGTCTTCTCCTAGCTTTTCCTCATACATCTCATTTTCCAGGCTCTGGCTCATCATATGACTCCAATTCAGATATTCCAGTTTCATATCTAAATCCGTTTTTGGACTCAAACAAAGGGAATCCAATTTGATTATTATTTAAACTATTTTAGATCTTTCAAGGAGTAATTTAGTCTCAGTGTGTCCTTTGGTTACCTGTTTAAGTAAGAGCCTCCATGTGGTGAGTTCCTACTATGTTATTGGGATTATATTTCATGTTTGACTTTCTCATTTGACCCACTGAAATCCTATAACAATGACGTAGAACATTAACTCATTTATGTACAGTTCAGGGAAATCAGGGTTGGAGGTGATTGTACTTTTCCTAGGTCCCACTGCAAGTAAGCTGCAGAGCCAGGTTATCGCGCCTTTACATTCTTGAATCTGCCAGTAATTAGGAAGGCTGGGAAGTGATGGCAACCCCCTTGTCTCCCCTGAGTACATTGGTTTGGTTTAAAAATGCCTCACAGGAACTGAAATCCTGGAGGCAACTCAACAAAACTGGAACCCAGAAGAATGTACTCTAATGGTTCCTGGGTTTCAGCCATAAATGGGTGTGTTTCTGGGCCAGTGTCTCTAGCATAGTATTTTCCCCAAATCTCCTAATCTCAGGTTAATTTTCTCTGCTCACTAGCTAAATTTTTTATTTCCTTTTTTGAAGACCCTTTCATTTATATGTGTGTGTTCACATAAAAATGTATTTAGGCATACAACACATGTATGCTGGTTTGAAAGAATTTATGTACCCTAGAAATCCATCCTTAAATCCTGATCTGAACTTGGTGGGGGCAACCATTTCTTTTAAACCCTATTCAGCACTGTATGCTGGAAAATTGATTAAATTATCTACACAGAAATATGACTTGCCTGATTGTGGATATTAACTTTTGAATAGAGGGAGATGTAACTCCACCCATTCCAGGTGGGTCTTGATTAGTTTAAAGTAATCCTTTAAAAGAGGAAGCATTTTGGAGAGGGTCCCTCTTTAGAATGACGAGATCCATGAGATCCATGAGAAATGAAGAGCCCATGCAGCCAAAGACCTTTGGAGATGAAGAAAGAAATGCCCAGGGGAGCTTCATGAAACAGGAAGCCTGGAGAGAAAGCTAGCAGACATTACCATGTTCGCCATGTGCCTTTCCAATTGAGAGAGAAACTCTGAACTTCATCACCCTTTCTTGAGTGAAGGTAACCTCTTATTGATGCCTTAATTTGGACATTTTATTAGACTTGCTTTAACTGGGACATTTTCACAGCCTTAGAACTGTAAACTAGCAACTAATAAATTCCCCCTTTTAAAAAGCCATTCCATTTCTGTAATATTGCATCCTGGCAGCTAGCAAACTAGAACAACATGTCTAAATGTATTTACATCACAGAGAAAAAGTGTTAAAAGAGTAAATATTCATAGTCTTTCCTCTTCCTAGCCTTCTTATGAAGAAAGGTCTTATATCTGACCAAGCAAGGAAGTATATACATTTGTGGAATCAAAGAAACCAGAGCAAACTGGTGGACTAGTTTAAAAGAAAAGGCACCAACTATACATACTGGAAAATAGATGAGGGAGACAAGTTTGGGGACAAACTGAAGGGTGAAGAGGAAAGCATCCAGAGATGGAGGGCTGATTAAGTAAACAACTCCACTAGCAACTTAAATGCCATCCAGCACCAGATTTTGAAGTCTTGTACCAGATCCAGCAATTAAAACTTTGAGTCAGATTCATGAAGATATTTCAGAGCTTAAAAAACCCAGCATTTTCCAATTGATGAAATATGAGTTACATCATCTGACAGAAAACAAGTTGTTTCCATGGTTTCCCCTTGCCTTTCTTGTTCTGTTTAGTTCCTTTGGCTGCTGACCTAATGTTTCATCTGGGTCAACGTGATCCCAAACACGTCACACAGAGCCTCAGAGCACGTGGCATTCCTCAGGAAGAAGAACAAATGGCCTGTAACGGCCTCCAGAGTGTGTTGAAGAACTTATTATTGGTTCAAGGTGGTGCCAAGACAAAATGGCCCCCAGATCACTGGGGCCTGGATTCAATCAGGTAAGGATATTTCTTTAACTGCTTTCCATTTATTTCTCTGCATTAAAGAAAAATCTTTCAGGCCACATTGGAGGTTGCTGCAAAGGACATTTTCAGATGAATTTTTACTGTTAATGTTACTACTCCTTGACCTAGATATATATATATATGATTAAAAATAATCATACCATATACATTGTGTGAGAATGAGGACATGCTATAAACGTAGCTCTAAAGTTTGGTAAGCCATTTAAATCTCTCTGAGTCTGCGTTTTCTTACCAGTTACTGGATGACAGATGTGAAATCAGAATATCTAGGTGCGTGACCCTTAAGCAATAGGATGCATCCAGAATCTATAAACGGCACAGGTGGTTAGTATTTAAATGTTGGATGTATTGAATGTACCCTTTTCAAACTCAAGCTCAGAACCTATTACTGGTGAGATTTTTAGGAGACAAACTGAGAACTGAACATAGAGGAATGTGATAGAAAGGATTGAGTGATTCCAAATTGAATCAATCATTTCTATAGAGCCATGCCTTTGATATTTGTGACCTAATATAAATGTATTTAATAGAAAGGATCTATAAAATAGCAAATAATAGTGATAATAGCTACCATTTTTAGGAGTTTACAGTATGCTTGGCATTATTTAGATTTTTCCTTTTAGTCCAATTTTTTATTTTGAAAACTGTCAAACCTATGACTGTTTCTGCACTTGCATCATTTGGAAAATTTTAGGGATATATATGTAAATGTATGTGTTCTAGTGTGCTAACTTCCAGAACACAATATACCAGAAATGGAACAGCTTTTAAAAAGGGGAGTTTAATAAATTGCAAGTTAACAGTTTTTAGGCCATGGAATGTCTCAATTAAAGCAAATCTATAGAAATGTCCAACCTAAGGCATCCAGGGAAGGATACCTTGATTCAAGATGGCTGATGAAGTTCAGGATTTCTCTCTCATCTGGAAGGGCACATGGCGAAAAGGTCAGGGTTTCTCTCTCAACTGGACAGGCACATGGCGAACACACAATCATCTGCTAGCTTCCTCTCCAGGCCCACAGAAGACGTTTTCCTTCTTCTTCTCCAAAAGTCACTGGCTAGTGGACTTTCTGCTTTATGGTTCTGCAGCATTCCCTGTTGTGGCTTTCTTGTAGCTCTATCATTCTTCTCTGCTCTCTCTGAATCTCATGGCTTTCTCTCTTGTCATTCTTTAGCTTCTTTCAAAGTGCTTCTTCTTTTGAAGGATTCCAGTAAACCAATCAAGATCCACCTGGACTGGGTGGAGGCATGTCTCCACCTAATCTAGTCTAACACCCACTCTTGAGTGAGCCGCATCTTCATGGAGATAATCTAATTATAATTTCCAACATACAGTACTGAATAGCAATTAGAAGAATGGCTGCCATTACAGAATGGGATTAGGATTAAAACATGGTTTTTCTAGGGTATATACATCCTTTAAAACCAGCACAGTATGTAAAAGTGGAATTGCTGGGTTGTAGAGTATGCATATTTTCAACTTCATTTGACATTGTTGAATGGTTGTTCAAAGTGGTTGTGGAAATTTGCACACACACACGTACACACCAGCAATAGTTAAGACTTTCCCATTCCTTCATATTTTCTCTAGTATTTGGCAATGTCAGAGTTAATCTCTTTTTGCCATCATAAAGAATGTGAAGTGGTATCTCATTGAGCTTTGAATTTGTAGTTTATATGTTTATAGAACTATTCAGATTTCCACTTGAATTATTTTGTATTTATTTCTCAGCTTAAGTTTTCCCTTCTCACTTAGGTGTTGAGCTGACGCCAGACAGGCACATATTTGTATAGCCTCTCTGTCTTTCTGGTCTAATGATTCTCTAGATCATCATTTTTCTAATACTGGATTTAGTTGAGGGGTCTCTGCTTTAAATCCCATCTTGAACAGGCCCCAGATTGTCTTCTGTTCCCTAAGGAAACTTTAAAACTACAGGGCCGTGGTTCCTAAAAATGTTCAATTTCTCTTGAAAGGTTAGTTTCCACTCTGCTTTTCCTATCTCTCTCTTTTTATTTTCTCTACTTAGGTATTTCCCTTAATTTCTTGGTTGCTCATTTAGCTGTTTAACACTTTGTAATACATTTCTAACACTTGGTGCTTTGTATCAAAGTTTTTTATTACGTCTAGAGTGCAGTATTGCCAGAAATAGAAATTGTCTTTTTTTTTTTTTTTTGTATGCTGTATGGTGGGTCACATTTCATTCTTTTTTCCATGTAAATATCCCATTATTGCAGCACCATTTGTTGAATTTTTGTTTGTTTGTTTTGCGGGAAGTGCCAGCACTGGGAATTGATCCCTGGTCTCCCGTATGGCAGGCGAGAATTCTACCACTGAGAAATTATCTCTTCTTTAAGGTCTGGTTCAATCCACCCGCTTCCCTGAGGCCTAATTTGAAAACTGCAATTCACAGGGCTTTTTTCTTTCTCTGGATTCCTTTAGTCTGAACCCCTTTTACAGACAAAAATAGCAATTGGATTGATACTTTATTTACAATAGTGACTAGACCCATGCTTTCCAATTTGGACTTTTGCCATCTTGTCCAGTTGTCCTCATGCAAGTCCAGTCCCTTATGTCATTGAGCAGGACCAGAGCTAGAACCTCATCTTATGTCTCTTTGGGTTCCCTCTTGGTGCTCTACAGGGAAGTCTTTCCTCAACAGCCCTCTCATCTTTGACAACAAATGTGTGGATATGACTTCATATCAGGCACTGATGTTAACATTCATTATATATCATGTAATATAAGCCTCAGTATATATCTGAAACTTAGGTATTGCATTCTCTAGACTTTGGTGTTTTCACCTGTACAATGGGAATAAGCACGCACTCTCACTGAAACACTCGAGCAAATGTGTTGCTTGCCCACAAGGATCAAACCCATCAGCATCTTGAATTCAATGACCCTAAGTTACAAACTACTGAGTCAATCTGCTTCAGAACTTTCTGTTTGATATGTGAGTCCTTGTGCCCCAAATACATCTTGCTTCCACTCCGAAGCATACATAAACTTTAAAACTTCAGAAGTGTAAATGCTAATAACTTAGAAAAAACATCATTTGAAAGTTTCATAGTTCCACTTTATTTTATGCATAATTTTGTGAATTTTTCAAGAACACATTTTTCATTTTAATGCTTTGTTTTGGTCAACATTTATATTTCCAGAGGGATAAAAATTAAAATTAACAATTAATTTTTCAAAATTCACAGAACTTCATAATTGTAAAATAACTTGGAACTAAACTTTCAAATATATTTTGTGTAGGTCTATAGCATTTATACTTCTGAACTTACTGAATTTTAAAAATTCATTAAGACTTTTGGAGCACCCTGCATAATTACATATATTATCCATTCTACACATATGTGGCAACAGCCAGAGAGTATTTCTCTTTCCACACTATTCCGCACTGTATTTATTCAATCAACCATCTAGCCAGTTATTTATGGAGCACCTTCTATGTACCAGGCATTGTGGAGCTTGATGCTAGGGAAACAGAAATGAATTGGACACTATAAAAGGAATAGCATATTCTGCTTGATAGCTATTCCCATTGGCTTTTCAAACTACATGTGGCAACTCAAGTATCTTAGCCACATGAAGAAATTCTGGGTTAGACAATAGTGGGTGATCATTGGGGTGGAACCTGGCACAGTAAAGTAGGGGACTGAATTCAAAGATTAGGGTGGCAGAGATGGGTAGCTGTGTAGGCATTACAGAAAGGTATTTTTAGATGGCTCTAGTAAGGGATGCTTGGTGGATGTCACGCCACAAGGATAGAACTTGACACTAGAAGCCAGAGGATCAATGGTGCAGACCATCCAGACAGACTAGTGGCATTAACAAAATCTGAGAACAGGTGTAAATGGGCTCCAACTATTGTATACTTTTAGTTAGGTGTAGCTCTACTGAATGAGGAAACTATGAAGAGAAAGCCACGTAGAGGAGAAGAAGCTGGAAGTCAATGTAACCTGGGAGAAAACGGAAAGGGTATCACCATGTGACAGGAAAGCCAAGGAACCCAAGGGTTGCTGGCTAGCCCAAACGCTACCAACCCCAGGAGGAAGCTGTCTTTTAGACTCTGATACCATGAGCCAATTGTTCCTAATCGTTCAGCCAATCCATTGTATGGTATTTGTTTTACCAGCTGGGAAACTAAGACAGTTTTTGAATTCAAAAGGGAAGATCTTAGGTTTTATATATGTTACCAGAATAATGATTAAATATATATAGTCAGGAAACTAATTTTTTCAACTGATGGTAGGAATAAAAAAAGTTTGGGGATCATCATCCTAGAGAATAGTTTCAGATGTGGATATGGGATTGTCAAGATCAGGGATATTCCCAGTGTCTGGGGACAAAAGAACGAAGGCAGAGGGAAATGAGAGAGGGACCAGTTAAGGGACCTGTGGTCAGAAGTAAAATAGAAGCCCAGTGACAAGTTGAGGACAGGATGCACAGCAGGTCCAGAGGGAGGGCTGATTGTCCCCTCTGAGTGCTTCCTAGGAGGGAGGGTTAGTCTTGCATTGCTGAGACTGACTCTGCCCCTTGGGATCCAGTGGTCTCCGCTGAGGGGGAGAGGAGGCCAGGTACAACTGATAGCAAATTAATACACTCCCCCATGTTCTTAAAGATAACTTAATTTGGATTTCCTAAATTTTCTGCAAAGAATATGAACTATTTTTCTAATGATAAAATGTGGTAAAATGCCAGTAATTTCTCCACACATAAATAACCAGAGTAAACGTTTTGATGTATGTCCTTTCAGTTCTTCATTTCTATTTGGTTGAGCATGTGTGCATTTCCTTTTTAAAATTCATTTTCATTTCACCTAAATTATTTTGTAGCCAGATTTTTTCCTTTGTATGAAACTATCATTAAATATTTTCAGTAAAAATCATTAAATAAAATGAAAATATAATTAAATATTCTACAACTTTAAAAGCATTCCATAATATACCTCTATATATATATAGAGAGAGATAGAGCATGCTTTAATTGATTAACACATGATGCCAAAAATTTAGTTTATAATAAGAAGAAAGGAGTTGGAGACAATGTTTCAGTAATTTGGTCCATTTTAATATCAGAAGAAAAAGGACTTTTGGATTCTTTCCCTCTCCCTTTCTGCTCCTCATTGGGCACACACCGTCATGAAAAAGCTTGCCTTTCTATTTCTTTATTTTGTTGTTATATCAAAGCAATGACTTCTGTACTGGTTTGAAAGGAAGTTTGCCCCCTAAGAAAAGCCATGTTTTAATATAAATCCCATTTCAAAAAGGTAGAATAGTCTCGATTCAATACTGTATGTTTGAAATTGTAATGAGATCATTTCCCTGGATGTGATTTAGTCTAGAGTGGTTGTTAAACTGGATTAAGGGATGACGTATCTCCACCCATTTGGGTGGGTCTTGATTGGTTTATTGGAGTCCTATAAAAGAGGAAAGATTTTGGAGAATGAGAGATTCAGAGAGAGTGACACTACGAAGCAGAGAGTCCACCAGCCAGCGACCTTTGGAGATAAAGAAGGAAGACGCCTCCCGGGGAGCTTCGCAAAACAAGAAGCCAGGAGAAGATGCTAGCAGATGACGCCGTATTCGCCATGTGCCCTTCCAGCTGAGAGAGAAGCCCTGACTGTGTTCACCATGTGCCTTTCCAGATGAGAGAGAAACCCTGAACTTCATCGGCCTTCTTGAACCAAGGTATCTTTCCCTGGATGCCTTTGATTGGACATTTCTTTAGACTTGTTTTAATTGGGACATTTTCTTGGCCTTAGAACTGTAAACTAGCAACTCATTAAATTCCCCTTTTTAAAAGCCATTCTGTTTCTGGTATATTGCATTCCAGCAGCTAGCAAACTAGAACAACTTCAGATGGCTTTCACCGTGCAGCCCTCCCAGCCACCTCTCCCATTCCATCATCTTGGAGCTCACTTCAGCCAACAAATCAGGCAAGAATTTACAGAATCAGACAGGTACGCATTCATTTTCTTCAGACTATCTTGAAAAACATATACAGAAGTGTGGTTGGGATTTTCTGCATCAGAATAACCTGTGGAGTTTTTTAAAAATTCAGACTTCCCAAGAAACAGCCCAGGCCCGCTGAATCTCAAGTGCCATGTAGGGATTTGTATTCAAAAATTCCTTGTGTGATTCTTGTGAGCACTGAAATTCAGGACTACAATTCCGGGATCATCTTCCTAATCCCTGCATCTATTTAAGAGGATATTTAATGAACAACAACAACTAAAAGCTTTCTAGTGCCAGGACCAGCCTCACTGTAGCTGACAAGTTGGGAATTTCTGGCGGGATATTGGCAGGTGCCTCCATTCATAACATATTCCAGCCATTACCCTCACTCCTTAAAAGAATACAGTTTTAGGTGGGTTAAGGCATTTTTACTTTAGGGGTGCTATATTAATAGTTTTATTTGATAATTCATAATAAGCTGTTGTCACATAACAGATAGGTGTCTGAAATTACTGTGTGTAAGAGGAGAATGGCAATTTCGGTATTTATGACTTTTAAAAAATCAAATGGTGAAAAAAGCAGTGAGTTGATTGTAATGATGAAAACAAGGAAAGAGTGAGTGGTTGGCTCAGTCTGACTGTCTCCCAAGTTTACCCAGAGCCCACTGATAAATCTACTTGACAGAAAGTCTTAAACTAGTTTATCTTTCTGTGTATACGTCCTACGCTGTAACACCACAATAGTGCATCAGGAGAAGAGATTCAGAATTCAGGGCTGATTTCCTTTTCAGTATTTCTTTTACATCGTGATCTGTATGCCTCATATTATTAAGAACTGAAAATCAGACCTCACACTATTTTCTGTATTAAGTCAATAACTTCTTTATTTTGCAAATTTTATTGAAAAGCATGTCAATATATATATTCAATGTTTTAGAATTAAATAACCTGTCAGCATTTGTTGCCTCTAATTGACAATGTTTCAGGCACATAAATGGATAACGGTATAATAATTATACTTAATAAAGATTTTAACAAATTGTGGGTAAATTAAAAATAATAGGGCGGGCCATGGTGGCTCAGCGACAAGAACGCTTGCCTGCCATGCCAGAGGACCCGGGTTCGATTCCCGGTGTCTGCCCATGTTTAAAAAATAAATAAATAAAATAATAATAATAATAATAAATTGTGAAGTAAATCATGCTTTGGGGAATACTTCTTTCTAGAATCATGGCAAAAACAAAAATTTTTATTTCTATTGATTTGAATGAAAAGCCTGTGTATTTTCAATTCAAATTCTAACTATATTAAAATCAGCAACTGTTTTTGCACATTGAAGCCACTAAGATGGATATTTTCTCAGTCAGCCACTTTTAAAGATTGTGCAGTGATGGTACATAGTATTCATAGGCATGTAGAAGCATATTTATGTATGTATGTATGTATATATATGTGTGTGTGTGCGCGCGTGTGTTTGTGTGTATTAGCTCAGTTATCTACTTTGCATGAATTTAGGTGTCACGGGATTTTCTGCTCAAACCTGTACTGCACCAACTCATTGAAGAAAAACTGAAATTTCTGCTTCATAATACATTTCAAATAGGGCATCAGATGCATGCTTAATATAGTGCATGGCATTCTGGGAAGGCAACTGAAACTCAAAGTTTGGTCTTTGCTTTTACTGGACTCTTAATCAATTTGTGGAAAATAAGATGGTCATGTAGGAAGTGATGAGAAATCAACCAAGCACATTGTGGGCAACTAGTCCCTAAATGCATGTTAACAGCAAAATAATGAAAATACCATTTGTTTCCTCTAAAGCTAAAAGTATAATGTTTTTCTGTCTTAAAGTCTTAAGTCTTTCTGTGCTGCCTTTGAGATTATGTCCTTCCTAATTTGGAATATATGTATGTGTTAAACTATCCTTAAAAGGCAAATGATGGTAGGTATTAGAGAAGTTTTTAAAGTTAAAAGCTGGCGACTTATCTTGAGTCATCATGTTGTTGTGATATATTTCTAGTTCACAAAATCCAAAAATCTGGGGGCTTCTGGGGAAGGGGAGAGCATGACAATTATCTCTGTCCTTTACTAGCTGTAGCAATCTGAGAAAGTGGCTATGGGAGCAGAATTATATATATTTTCCTCTAGAAGAAAGTTTATATGAAATCAGAAGGTGGGTTGCTTTCAGGAAAGACATGAGTTTTGTTTTAAAAAAAAAAAAAGAGCAATAAATAAATCATTATGGAATTTTGTTTATTTGGATGCACTTGCTTTGGAATACTTCCCTATACCTCCTGAGCTCCAGAACCTGTTAGCCAGATGTTTTAGGTTCTGCTCAAAGGTTTAAATTTGTTTACTATATTTTCTTCTTGGTTTTCAGCCCCTAAGATTTACAACCCATGGGCTCCTAGGAGATAAGTTCTCTTATGAAAACTGTCACATGTTTGTGTGTTCATCATATACTGTGTGACAGGTAAGAGATAATTGAATGAAATCATAACCAGTCTCTAGGGTAGGAGAAAAGCAATTTAGCACTGATCTGTAAGGTATGAATGAGCTCACAGAGAACACATTATTTAGGGCTTCCTCCTTCTCTGCCTTCACTCTGGGAGTCCTTTGTTTTACTCCTACACATTGTGAAAGTTCTAGAGTTAGAACAGAAGTGGTTTATTAAAAAACTTTATGGAAACTCACACACGCACACACAGAAAACAAATACATTGCAGATTTTCTGAAATTGAGCATCACATGAACTTTATTTAACTGTGTTTCCTCACTGGAAACTTAATCCTGCCTAACTGTCAGGGTACCTGCAGGGATTAAATGAGACTTTGTGTAAGAAGCTCCAAATACAGTGCTGGGCACACATTAGATCTTCTGTATGATAGCTATTCCTATTTTAATTTACATACCCATAAATTCCACTCAAGCGTGTGGAATAGACCCAAAAACTCCAAAGTCGTTTGTGAGACATTGAAAGGTCCTCAGATTATTTAAGGAGCTCTTAAATTCAAATTCTGATTCTATGATAAGAAAAGTCTTATTAGCTGAAGATTCAGGAAAGTCAATTTACACAGCAGCTCATTGTACAGCTCAGACATGAACGCACGGGTCCTGTCCGCACTCCCGGGTTCTGTCCGCACTCCCGGGTCCTGTCCACACTCCCGGGTCCTGTCTACACTCCAGGGTACCTCCACCACCTCCGTACAGAGACGGAATTGGCCTGGGCTCTTGGTTGGTGCAGGTTGGGTGCAGGTTAAGCCTTACCTGACCTGGCAAATACTGGCTGTGCACCAGATTTTGGGGGGGGGGGGGCGCTTTCAAAAATGCACTTGCCCAGGCCGAGGCTGCTTCATCAGCATCTGGGGTGGGGCCTGGCCACCAGGGCTGAGAACCCCCCAGGCTAACCTCCAAGCTCCCCTTGGTCACCTTTTTTCTTCTTTTCTACATTTCATTTTATTGAGTCCCTGGAGGTCCAATTTCTGTGCTCTGAAATTTGTGAGCAAAATACTTATTTCTCTGCTTTTTCAACTTCCATATAATGTGAGCATAAAATCAAACAATGTAACTGAACTGATGAAATGCTAGTAACCTCTGCTGCAACAAAACTATTTGAGGCAAAAGGGTGATTTAATATTGCTTTTCCCAAATCTATGGCATTTACTCTTAGTGATATTTATTAACACATTCCAGTTGAGATTGAATTTCACCTTCTTGGGTTTTCTAATTAAAGAATATGGAATGAAACCTTTAACTAGTAACCACAGAGCTGCTAATGATACATGTAGTTGTGAAAAAAAAATTTTTCAATTTCACTTTCCAGTGGTAAACATTCTGTAGAGATGGGTACGAATAGGTGAGAACAGATTTGAGTCCCAATTATCTTTAGCACTTTTTTTACAAGTAGATTAAAAGGATGCCAAATATCCCACACTGGTTTTGCCAATGTGTGTGTGTGTGCATGTATAAAATTTTATTTTATATATTTGAGAGAGAGTGTGTGTGTATACTGGTGCAGGTTAGCTGGCAACAGGTTACACTCTTAACATGTCTAGGGTCCTGGGCTAATAGAGACCTGGGTTCTAGTGTAGTTCTGGTTGTGCTAATAGCCCATGGACAATCTCCCAGAGAGTTCTATAGACCCTACGTAATGGACCTGTGGGGATGGGAAGCAGCTCAGGAACCAATGAGTTGAACAATCTACCAAACTAATTTAATATAAAATAATATTTATTTTGATGATGCAGTACATGGGTAAAGAAAACATGCAATAGCAATCCTCTAAATGTGGACAAATACTTACTAAGCTGTGTAAGGTCCTGCAAGTGTGTCTTCATAATACATCTGGCAAAGACACTTGGAAGTCTGCCAGGTGAAGTTCATGGAAGCTTGCACAGGTGGCCACAGAACTTGGGCTTTATTCTTTGGTAAGTGGAGATGCCATTGAAGAGTTGGAAGAGAGAAGTTTGACAATATCAATTTCAAATTTCAGAAAGATTGATCTGGTAGCATGCACAAGATGGGCTGGAAGGGCAGCTCTGGGAGTAGAAAGATTAGTAAAAAAAAAAAAAAGTTGAGAAATTTTAGATAAGTGATGCCCATTTATAAGGTTTAAATATAGAGCTACAATTCAGAAATATGCTCCTAAGAAACATTTTGTTTAAAAGTGCTCATCCTTTCCCATGTCCCATCTGTTTTATTAAGCTTAGAAAAATTATCTTTTATTTTTCTTGTTGATGTAATCCCATTGCTTTTGAAAATGTAGTCAAGTCCAACAGTTTAAATAAACAAATCCCTTTCTTAAAACCTGTTTCCCTCAAGTGACCATTTGGTCAAAACCAAGTGTTGTTTCCTCAGCCATGGTTTACAATTCCAACTCTCTCTTTCTGAGTCTTCCCCAGAAGGGTATCTCAGTCTTCTACCCACTTACTGGCAGAGAGGGTGGTGGAAGAGAGGGAAGAGTGATTGTCTTCAGATGCCCAGTGGCACATTGCTTGGTGTACTATTCTGTTTGATGCCCACAGCCTCTGTTAATCACCGGCTGAAACATAGACATTCTGTGTGCGTGGTTTTCTGAAGTCCTGTTCAACATTGCCCAGGACCCCTTCCATTCCAGTGCTCCCCACAACAGATGGATGGCCATGCCTCCCTCAAGCCACCTCCCCCCAAGTACTATTCTACCCAACCTTCTTTGGTTTGTGAGGTTACCTGGTTGGCCTTGGATACCAACCCCAGCAGTAACCCTGGCAGTCAGTGGTGTCTTCCTCACACTTGGAAACATGTGTACATGTGAAACAAGTGAGTTCCTCCCCTTCCTTCTTCTTACATCCTGTTTTCCTATAGACTTTCAGGCCCTACTGGGACAAACTGCTCAGCTTCTGCCTTCTCCAAATGAGAGGAGGCTCCAGTCTCTGGGTTGAATAAGTCCCCAAACTTTGAGAGACTCAAATTCAGCATCTCTGATCCTTCAAAGGGGGCTGGAGAGAAGAGCAGGACCCCCAAATTCAGGCTCCTTCCCTCCCTATCACTCATTTCTTTCCCTCATGTATGAGTATCTTACCCCATATCCTTGCTAAAATTGAAGTATATAGTCTTTGCTGTACCCCACCAGACTTCCCTCTTAAATTTTCTCTTGTTGGAGCCATCAAACCATTTTAGATCCCCTGTACTGGTGAACACTGGAGGTCTCACTCAAATACTGGGCCTCCTTGAATTCAGTTTCTGAGAATTTAGTCACTGGTTTCCTAGAGTGTATGCTGTGCATGGCACAGTGAGGGGTATAGGGGGTAGAAGGTCAGGGAAGAGTCTCGGTTAGTAGTTGGAAATTGAGAGGGCAAGACACTTATGAACATCCCAGGAGGTAATAGACACAAGACCGGGTACCTGTTCTGGTTTGAAAGGATTATGTGCCCTAGAGAAGTCATGGTTTAATCTTGATCTAATCTTGTGGGAGCAACTGTTCCTTTTAATTCCTATTTAGTACTATCAGTTGGAAACTCAGAGTATCTCCATGGAGATATGGCTGCACCCATTCCAGATGGGTCTTGATTAGTTTACAGTAATCCTTGAAAAGAGGGAGCATTTTGGAAAAAGCTTGAGAATGACAGGAGAGCCATGAGAAAGCCATAAGAATCACAAGAGCCCACGCAGGTAGAGACCTTTGGAGATGAAGAAGGAAAATGCCCCTCGTGAAGTTTCAGGAAACAAAAAGCCTGAAGAGAAAGCTATCAGATATCACCATATTCACCATGTGCCTTTTCAGTTGAGAGAGAACCCTGAACTTCATTGGCCTTTCTTGAACCAAAGTATCTTTCCCTGGATGCCTTAGATTGGACATTTCAATGTCCTTGCTTTAAATTGGATATTTTCATGGGTTTAGAACTGTAAACTTGCAACTTAATAAATTCCCCTTTTTAAAAGTCATTCTGTATCTGGTATATCACATTCCGGCAGCTAGCAAACTAGAACAGTGCCTGAGCAAATACGGGAGGAAAAGGTAAGAGAATGTTCTAGGGTGACCAGACAATTTTTGACTTGGCTGACCAGGTATGACAGTCATTGATATGGGTAACACAGGAAGGAGAGCAGGCTTCAGTGGAAGGAGGAGACAGATAAGAGATGATGAAAAAGTTTAAGTTTTTATGTATATTGGTAGATTGTTCTAAAAACTGTTCATCAATTTTATATATTTTTTTAAAGTATATGAGTATCTTACCCCATATCCTTGTTAAAATTGAATAGAAGCATATAGTCTTTGCTGTATCATGGGTTAAAAATTATTGCTATTGTTTTTATTCATTTTTCTATGATTATGAGTAACATTCAAAAT
>PVIY010020936.1:28370-42747 GCA_004026745.1 Myrmecophaga tridactyla
TTTTTTTTTTTTTTTGCCATATAGGAATTAAAAATGTTTAGGTTGTCAAATTGGCCTACAGCCTTTTCTTGTAAGGCTTATATGATTTTTTGTCATGTTTAAAAATTCCCTTTATCCCATGATTGTCAACACATTGACTTAAAAAAAATCTCTACGATTTCATTTATGCAGATGATGCTTTAATTTGGGCACATGTCAGGGTTCCATCTCACTTCAGTCTCCAAATACCATATATTGAGTCATCTGTCTTTTCCTCACTGATTTGAAATGTGATATTTATTCTGTTCTAAATTCCCACATGTATTTGGATATATTTCTCTTATGTTTCATTGATCTTTATGTCTTCCTGCACCAGAACAAAATTATTTTAATTACTTAATTTAAACTCATTTTAATATCTGTTAAGGCTACTTTTCATTTTTTATATTTTTATTAATAAATCTTAACACATAAACCTTCCTTACATGAGGTACTGTCAGTGGCTCACAATAACATCATATAGTTGTGTATTCATCACCATGATCATTTTTTAGAACATTTGCATCACTCAAGAAAAAGGAATTAAAAAGAAGAAAGGAAAACTCATTACCATACCCCTTACTCCTCCCTCTCATTGACCACTAGTATTTCCATCTACCCAACTTATTTTACCATGTTAGGGCTACTTTTGAGTTCTCTTTTGACTTTCCAGATCTAGTGGGACTTCCAGAGTGGAAGTCAGGAAGTTCAGTAAGTAATTGGATAAATGGGTCTGGATCTTTGGAGAAAGATCAAGACTAAAAGTACAATGTTGAGAGTGAGTTTATAGGTGATGGGTAAAACTATGAGAGTGAATGAGATTTCCTTGACAGAAAGCCTGATGAAAAGGTAAACTTGGGCATTCTATATGATGGGACATCCCCATATGTGAGTATCCCCAAATATATCTGTCAAATGCTCCCTGGTTCTTAAATTTTATTTGCTCTTACAAATAGCCTTCTACCAATATACTAAAGCATTCATCTGGAGATGCAAATCAGAAAGGATCTTAGCCTAGTATCAAATGGAGGTTTGGACATTTCTGCCCTTAAACTTTAGACCAATGACTTATAAAGCATGTGTGACCTCCACTGTATTAGTTTCCTAGGGCTGCCATAACAAATTACCACAAGCTGAATGGATTGAAATGATAGAATTCTATTGTCTCACAGTTCTGGAAGCTAGAATCCAAAATCAAGGTGTTAGCAGGGCCATGCACCCTCTGAAACCCATAGAGAGAATTCTTCCTTGCATCTTCCAAGCTTCTGGTGGCTTGCTGGCAATCCTTGGTGTTCCTTGGCATGACGTTCCTTCAGTTTCTGCACCTGTCATCACAGATGCTCTCCCTTTCGCATGTATGCTCATTTTCCTTTAGGACACCAGTATACTTGATTATGGCCCACCCTAATTTGGTATGACCTCGTCTTACACTGACTACATCTGCAAAGACCTTCTTTCCAAATAAGCTTACATTCATAGGTTCGGGTGGTGAGGACTTCAACATACCTTTTTGGGGGGGCACCATTCAACTCACAACAGGAGGGCCCTTACAAATGTGAAACTTTAGAGCAGCAATTTTTAATTTTCTTGTGACATTTTAATTTATCATGCTGAACTGATAATTAATTTATTTTTACCTCTCTTTTTGAACACTCAGAGGTCAGGTACTATCTTGTTAATTGTCCTTATCTCAGAACCAGAGAAAGTGCTCAACAAATATTTGTTATTGAAGATACCAAGTACTGTGAGAGTAGGCTAACAAATTCATTGAGCTCCAAGTATTTCTGGTAGTAGTAACAATCTTAGTGTCATTGTGGGCTTTGCCAGCTCTTTTGATTCAAATTCTTATCTTTGCTCAGACTGATAACTTGCAGATCACTTGGGAATTAACAGAGCTGCTATAATTAATTAGTCTAAATCAGTCCAAGGGCAGACTGTTTATATCTGGGGACAGCTATCAAAGTCTGGAATAGACTAGAGCTTGCTGTTTGGGGAGGATTAGGTTATTGAAAAATGCCGCTTTAAAATTTTTAAATTGAGAAAGGTGTTTTTCCCATAGGGTGGAAGGGAACTCTATTTACACATACATTTTTTTCAAACACATCCCACATACTGGCTTGCACAAGTGCTGCCTAGTAAATAGGAGGAGAAGGCAGATGTCCTCCAGGGAGACAAAGTGCTAGCGTATTGTGAGACTTGTCATCACAGGCAAGTTGCTTTTCCTTTCCAGATGAGTTTCTGACTGATGTTACCCTTTGATACATGCTCAGATTTTAGAAAATAGAATTACTTGTTCCTTTGAACTGAAGAATATACCTTTTTTTTGCTCTGCATTCTTTTTCTGACTCTTGGGTCTAGAATAGAATAATAGCTCGGAGTAGTAGTGGGATATAATCATTGTGAGATTAAAATGGCTACAGAGCAAAAGGTCATTGACAGTTTAGAAGGTAGAGTTGAAGAAAACCTCACCAGATTATTTTTAAAACCGAATTTTCAAAATTTATTTTTCTTTTAGTTAAATGAATTTGCTCCCTCTTTTATTCTTTGACCAGCAAAAGTGACCAAATAATTCATATCCTTGAACATTAATTCTAGAACATTTTGAAATCATTTGCCTACTACAGAAACCATAGTGTCTGAGAATTACTAATGTAAGGCATTCTAAGAACAATAAAAACTCTGAGAAACCCATGAGATTTCTAGACCACATAAAGCATTCTAAGATAAAAGAATGATTTCATATGCTAATTCAAACCTTAGTAAAAATAACACCGTAGTTTGTATTTTTTGTGTGTAGAACCAAAGCTCTTCCCTTTCATTGATCAATATTTAAGATCCGTCTTGATGTTTGTTAAATGGTGCTCTTAGCCATAAAGATAATTGATTTGTGTATTCCAAAATAGTTCTTATTTTGTTTTCCAAATATCTTGTCCTTCTTAGTATAAGAAGTCAAACAAAGGATCTAGTTTTTGCCAGTTTGACTTTGGATAGAATTAAAGTTCATAAAATCAGCCCTAAATATCAGGTAAGCCATAGTGTATCCCTCTTAGACATTTTACTTCACTTCTTGGCCTTCTCCCATGACCTAAAAAGTGCAAAGTTAAAGCACCTAGCACACTATCTGGCATGGAGTATGATATTAAAATGAATGTCTTTCACTTAAATTTAAAAGATATTTTAAAGGGAAAGAAATGAAGAATTCCTATTTGGAAAATTTAATAACAGTAAACACCTGGGCATATTGGAAGATGACTTTTGCCATGAGTAATCAACTCTCATTATTGTATTTCATTTGGGAGAAGGCTATAGAACATTGATGTGTCAGAATGTACATGCACACTCACACACACATAGCCTCCAGAGATATGTGTATTTTTCCATAATCTTTTCCCCCCTAAATTTCAGTGCACTGATGGTTATGTGTTTTGCATTGAGTGACTCATAAGCCTACTGTGCCAGATTTGCATGGTTGAGCACCTCCACAGTCTTGCTAATAAGTGTCTGCATAGCAGCTCCCATGCCATTTTCCAAGAAGCAACTGATACTGGCAATTAATGTAACGTGTGTATATCAAATCATCAAATAGCCAGCTTGTGTATGTGTCTAAACAGCTTTTATAAAACACCAAGAAGTATAGTGTTAAATAGCACTGTCAAAGTTATTTGTAATAGATGTGAAAAAATGTGCCCTTGCTGACTGAGAAGGGTCATTTTTTCTAAGGTTTCACCCCATAGGCAATTTCAGAGTGAGAAAATAACTTTCTTTTCCCAAAGCTTCTCAGTGCTTTGTGCACATGGCCTTCAACCATCTTAGGGAATTGGTAGATTCAGCAGATAGAATGGAATCCCAGGGTTCACGTCTGCCTGGTTGGAAGTAGGCTTGGGTACAACAAGAGGGTGCAGAGGGGAGAAGTTGCTGAATGAGTACAGCAGTGGACATTTTTAGCAGCTACTCTGAGTGTGGAACTTTGGTGAAAGGGACTATTGTCTAAAATGGATCTCTGGAAGACTTTCTGTAAGGTGTATATTATATAAAACCCTGGACTGCCCCCTTTAGAAACATATAATGAAAATCAACTGTACTCTTGAAGGTTGCTGAACTTGCATTCTAGAATAGCCTCTATGTAAAGAATGAACCAAACAAACTCCTTAGATTTATAAGGGTAATCCCTTAAAGTATCTTGTTTAGAAGATTGGATACATTAATTGGATAAATGCTCTCTATTCATTTAGTCTTAGATATTAGAAATCCCTAGGGTGTTCATGTGGTAGTTTGAAGCTATATATACTTCAGAAAACATGTTCTTAAATCTAATTCATTCCTGTAGGTGTGAATCCATGGTAAGTAGGATCTTTTGTTGAGGTTACTTCAGTGAAGGTGTAGCCTAGCTCATCAAAATTAAAGACATCTGTTTAATTAAGGACACGTGAACAAAAAGTGAGAGAATGATAGAGTGGGAGATGATATTGACAATATCCCAAACTGACAAGGGAGAGGAGATACCTTTTCACTCAACAACAACACGACAGGCGTCCTGGTAGAAAAAAGGAAGAATCTGAGAAGACGATTTACAGAAGAGGAATCCCAAATGGCTACAGTATTTGAAGAGATGCTCTAATTCATTAGTAATCAGAGAATTGCTAATTAAAACAGTAATTAGGTTTTACTTGACTCCCTTACAACCAGTAATAAAGATAAGGCTTCAGGAGGCCACGTATACTTATCCACTGCAAGGGAGTCCAGACTAAAGCAACCATTCTGGAGAACCATATGGAAGTACTGAATCAAATTACATATATATGTATCTATGATACCTTTTTAATACAAATAACTATTTATTTATATATGTATATATATTGATCTATCTCTTTATATGTATTATCTATATATGCAATACAATTAATCTATTTTTTGAGATATGTATACACATACATAAACACACACACACATATATATATGATGACCCAGTGTTTCTGCTTCTGCGTAAATATTCCAAAAAATTCTCGTCCAAGTCCATATGGATCATGAAGATGTTCAGTAGAGTGATGTTTGTGGCGGGAGAGAGTTGGAGGCAATCAGGGAGGGTAGGTAGATAAAATTGATGTCTATATGCCATAGAGTTAGTAGTAACAGATTATGTGTGCATAAAGCCATATGAATTAGAATTTAAATATCATTGTGTTAAGTGAGAGAGAACCAGCATGAAATCCATTGAAATAAGTTTACAATACTTGCTTACACATATAGACAATATGCATTTTATTTCTCATGTTTTGCAGCCATAAAACCCAGACACTTAGAAGGAAAACTAAGTAATTCCAAAGCAGGAGATTTATGATCGCTTGGCATTTTTTGAGATTATTGAGTTCTCCTGAGATTCCCTCAGGAGGAGTCCAATTGCAGTTTAGTCTAGAAGAAGACAGAAGGCTGTGACATCTTTGTTGACTGATCTGTGATAAGAAATTGGTCTTATGTCTCCATTTTTAAGGTGTCTGTGTAAGGATCTGTTCAGGCACATGAGAAACAAAAAGAAAACAGAATGAAATAAAAATGCTTAATCTAGCCAGAGGAGAAGCAGAGTTGTCATACTATACATATAGTAATTATGGAATTTGTTATGATTCCATTTTAGCTCCTTACTTCTCTAACAACGTGGGATAGATTATAGCATTTCATGGTATGAGTCCTCCTGAATCAGGATCCAAACTAGCATTTCACAAATCTGTTTCCCTTTCATATGTAATTTTAAAGTAGTCACCTTTAAGATTCTCACACATTAATGAAGTGTTGGACATGGCATAATTTCTCTTATAATGTGTGGTTGTTCCCAATTTTCCCAATATGTGATGATTGTAGTCTTAAATTTTATAGAATTTGTTTTCTCAGAAGATGGAATGCCTTTGCTAATTAGATTTCATGCCTAGATTTTTATTCAATTGGTTTAAAGTTTATTTTTAAAATTATAAAAGTATTATCTCTTTCATGGTAGAAAATGTAGAAAATATTAAAATTACCTATGATCTCACCTTTTAGACAGCTACTTTCAACATTTCGTTGAATACATGTGAATTGTCTTTTTTCTGTCCTACGATAAATTGAGACCATGTGCCTTAGTTTGCCAGGGCTGCTGTCACAAAGCACCACAGACTAGTTGGCTTAAACTACAGAAATGTACCATCGCACAGCCTGGAGAAATCCAGGTGCTGGCAGGGCCATGCTTCCTCTGAAATGAGAAAGTCTGGACCCTGCCTCTCCTCTGGCTTCTGGTGGGTGTCTCGTGGTGGCATAACTCAATCTCTGCCTCTGTCACCTGACCATCTTGTTCTCTGTGTTCTCTCTGTGTCCAAATTTCCTCTCCTTACAAGGACACCAGCCATTGGCTGCAGGCCCACCCTGTCCAGATTGGCATCATCCTAACTAATAACATCTTCAAAGATCCTGTTTACAAATATGTTCACACTCACAGGGTCAGGGTTACAATTTGAACACGTCTTTGTGGGGGACACCATTCGATTTATAACACCATATCATTCTGAATTTATTGATATAACTTACATATATATATATAATATATATATATGAATTACTTCCAGAAAGGTTTTAATGTGGCTTACATAAATCTATACAAAAATTAAATAAAATTAAACATGAGTGGAGAAGGAAAAATGACAAAAGAAAAATGAGACCAGGAAAGAGAACAGAAAGTCAGGTGTGAGGTCATAAATAATGCGTCATAAGGTGGGTCACAGTGCACATTGCACAATGCGTCATGATGTACAATTGGTGGAAGTGGACCTCTCATTTGCCTTCAAGCCTCCTGGCAATCAGTGCAAAAATCAAGGCATGATTATTAGAGGCCAAAAACCACATATGAGGAAATGCACAGCTCTTGCTGATAATGGGCCTGAGGAATTCCTCCATGAATTTTACCCCAGTGGACAAGTGTAATGTAGTGAATAAGAGCCTCCTTAATGTTTTCAGGAACTGCAGTTTGGAACAGGACAAGAAGCAAGAAAATGGACCCTTGGAACTACTAAGAAGTGATGCCGTGCTATCACCAGAATGGATGTTTAGGGTTATGAGTTGCAATGTACCAATGCCGGGTGCTGGATTCTGAGTGATGGAGGAACACATGTACTCTTTAATGCATGTTTTGGTGTGTTTGTAGTATTGGGACGTTCTAAAGCCTGGCAGGCCTTAGGGAAGGGGAACTTCTTGCTTGTTTCTATGAGCAGAGTATGAAGTGTGGGGGAAAGAAAAGAAGACGAATTATGCAGGCGGTTCTCCATAAATGATTCTGCTCACCACTCTTTGCTTTATCTTCCATCAAGAGCAGCAGTGAGATGGACATTAGACTCCCAGCCAATACCTGGTGCCGAGCGATTCTGCATTCTTCAGGAAGAGCGGAGGAATGGGAAGGATTGACCATATGTGCCCATCAGCCTATGGGGAGAATGGCAAAGTAAATGAGGTTGCCCAATAAATCCATGTTTATTGCCAGGGACCTAAAAGTCAGACCCAGGGTAGTTTGGGTTAGATAGACCTACCAGAGGGAGAGAACAGTCTTAGTTTTAGGAGTGCTTGTCTTCTAGAAATTTCTTGTGTGCACAAAAATTATAAACCTCTTGTCTAATTAGGCTAATTAGTCCTGAAAAACTATGCTTAGTCTTTCTGACCTGTTCCTAGTCCTTCAGGATATTTCAGCAAATGTTGTTTATAAACAGGATGATTAGATGACTTTTAGCCAAATTAGGACACTTTTGAGAGTGAAAAGAAAGTGTTCATTAATATTACATAATTTTTGAAATATTATTGAGAAGCACATTGGTTTATTTTATTGGTTTTAGTCAGAGTTGAATTAAAAACTATTTTCAAAAGCAAAGTTCTTTCTAAAAAATAAATATGATCTATTTATGTACATTAAATGAAAATAATTTCTTCAGTTTCTCTGAATAATAAATCACATAGGCAGAGTAATTTTTTGGTACATATTCACATATCCACATCTGTCTCTAACTACCTTTAAGTCTACTTTTTTCAATATGGTCTTATTTTTATTTACATAAAAATACCTGCCATTTTGCTCAAAACTTGAAATTGTTAACTCTTCTGTTTTGACCATCATATTTTTGATTGAGAAAGCTTACTCTCTACAGGTATTGAGTATCTAGTATACTCAAAGTAGAGTATACTCTCTCTTTCTGTCCCTCTTTCTTAATTGAAATTTATAAATATTTTGGTTCCAATATTTTCATAGGTCCAATAGTTTTTCCTCTATTCCCAGCATTTTTTCAATATTTTTTACAAGGTAAGAATCTTAAAATAAGTGAATCCTATTTATGTTTGTTGCAATGTTTTGCCAAATTTAAATGCTGGAAAATCAAAGACCTTCTCAATTTTACTTCATTACAATGCAGAATATAAAACTTATTCAATGAATTATAAGAGCTTCACTAACAGATTCTTTCCAAAAGTCATGATATTCAAAATTGCAGTTACAGAATTTCAAAATTAAATCTTGTACTTCCTTTGGGCTCTCATTGTTTAATTTGTTCATTCTTTTCTGGCCTTTGTCAAGATAAAGTTCAATGTCTTCCTTTCGGTGAGCTTTGTTTTAAAAAATTATAATTTATGTAAAGCTTTAAAAGCTGAAGTTTTCGATGCTTTATTTGGTGAATTACATTTAATTAAAAATTTCCAACTGATTTTGAACACAGTTTATTTTACAAAGTTTGATGTAATTGAAGAATCTTTACCTTGATTTACAAAGCTGTTCTTTAAAGGCTCATTTCTAAAATCTAATTGACAGTAGGCAGCTAAAAGAAAAAGGGCATGGTGCCATGCTGATGGATTTTTGTTTTTTGTTTTTTGTTTTGTATTTAGCATCGGCTTTGTGACATAATTTTGTAGTTCAGTGATTCCAACTGTTTTTTGTGTGTATTTATTAAATATTGAAAAGGATTACTTCTCTTTTGATTGACAGGATATCATAGCTGTTTTGGATATAATTATGAATTATGTCTGTATTATACCCAATTGTAACTATAAATCTGCTCCCTAGATGTCTTACTTTAATAAGAATATTGGGTTTTTTTTTTGTATGCTGTATGGCAGGATCACATTTCATTATTTTTCCATGTGAGTATCCCGTTATTGCAGCACTATTTGTTGAATTTTTGTTTGTTTAGTTGTTTTTTTGTTTGCTTTTGCTTGTTTGTTTGTTTTTTGGGAAGTGCATGGACCAGGAATCAAACCATGGTGTCCCACATGGCAGGCAAGAATTCTAACACGGAACTGTCCTTGCACCCCCAGAATATTGTTTTTTATAAGACTGTGCCACCAAAATTTGTTTTAGTATCATCAATACACACATACACACACGCAGAGAACATGACTTTATCTTCAATATTAAAATATTTAATTGAATTTGCAGAATAATTCATAATATCAGATGTTCATTCCTTAAAGAATAAACTATTTTGATTCCATGAGGTGAATGAAAAAAATCTGAGTATTATTGGAATCAACTGAACTGATTTTCCATTTTGCATATATTTGGCATTGCTTAACTGTGTGCAGATCCCTCTGCTAGTTGTTTGTTCTAAATGAGAAAACATGCTTCACAGAGTGATTTGTAAACAGAACTTCTGGAGCTGCAAGTTTTAAATCTTCATCTCTAGACAGTCTTCTTAAAAAATGACCATTTTTTAAAATAGATGCTGATGCTTCCTCTGCAAATATGTATCTTCTGGTTTTTATGCACCAGTGATATTTCCCAGGACCCTAAGGGGTATAATAAAAGCCAACAAACATTTTGTGCAAGTTACACGGTCATTGTCAACTTTCTTAGGGAAATTCAGGACTCAGATTTTCATTCAGGAGACACTTTTTTTTTTCTTTCCATTTTTTTGTCATTCTTATTGACAGTTTCATTGAAAAATAAAAAAAAAATGTGGTAACAAGCGATAAAATAAGTAATTGTGGGCTTACTATTAAAAATGGCAAAACCATCTAGCGCAGAACCACTCTCTGTATGTCCCATGTGGGACTTGCTGGGCCTGTTTCCTGTGTAAATACCACACACACCTAAAACCTGCACATCCCACTGACCCCTTTATTTGGCAGCCTCCAAGTTCCTGAATCTTGCACACCACTGACTCGGGCTCACCTGACTGGTGCACTAAGCTGCCAGCAGGGCAGCTGTGAGGAATACTCTCTCCCAGCAACATCGGAGTGCTTAGGAAGTTAGCTGTTCCTATCTGATCTAAGTACACTTCTGTTTTATCATGGCATGCTGTCCTTTCAAGTGAGGTTTATGGTTATGCTGTGTCTGAAAAGTGTCAGGAAATGAAAAAAAAAGTATCCACTATATATGTGTGAAAGTATCCACTATATATGTGTGAAAGTATCCACTATATATGGCAGAAGCTAGATGCAAGGTGGAGGTCTACCAAGCTCAGCTGGCTCATTTTAATTATCCATCATTACTATTTCATGAAAATAAAAAGTCCAGGGCAAATGTTGACTCCAAGGGGCCCCAGGCCAACGGATGTGAACTGGGAACTGTGCCAGGCAATCTGTGCTATGGGACCGCCCTATTTAGAATCTAGAAAAGCATCGTGTCAATCACTATGATAGAAGTCAAAAGTGGTGGGTTCTCTGTCTGATGTGCTCAAATAACCAATTGCTGAGACACCAGAACTTCAAAGAGAAAAAGAGTTTATTACTAAGAATGAAGCAGGAGATTAATTCTATTAGCCTAAAAATCTGTCTCCCCACCAAAATATAGAACTATTAAACTATCCCACCTGGGAAACCTTTGATACTCTCTCAATCACTAGAGACTCCCAAGTTAATAGGCAAGGCCCTTGATCTTCAGGATTGCTCTTATGAAACTTATTTCTGTAGCAGAGAAGCTAAGCCTACCTATAATTATGCCCAAGATTTACTTCCAAAGAACTTCTTTTGTTGCTCAGATGTGGTCCCTCTCTAAGACCAACTCTGCAAGGAAAATCATTACCTTCCCCCTACATGGGACATGACATCCAGAGTGTGAGTCTCCCTAGCAATGTGGAAGATGACTCCCAGGGACTGTGGAATTGGCATTGCCTTCTGGACCAAAAAGAGGAAAAGATTTGTAACAAAATAAGGTATCAATGGCTAATAGAGTTCAAATAGAGTCAAGAGGCTCTTCTGGAGACTACTCTTATGCAAGCTTCAGCTAGCTATTGCTAATTTTCATGGCTTGCCAAACCCCAATCAACATCATTCCTGTTAAGCTTAAAGAACATCCAGATCTCTATCTGAGAGCCTACCAGAGTTGTTTGTGCTAAGTTTACTTTTTGGAAACCTAAAATTTCAGGTGCTTCCTAGACCAGATAAGTCCTGAAACCCAGGAGAGCCAGCCTCTCCAAGAACATCAACCAGTCCCATTCCCCTATCCCATATTGTTGAAACACTTTTTTAACATGAAAAAGTTAGAATGGGCATAACCCAAATATCCCTAAAGATTGGGAGAAGGACCAAAGGAGAAGGAGGAGTCATAACAAAGAAGTTAGGATTTGACAAATGAGTATGACTACTGAATCATTATATTGATATGTCTTTATAAAATTCATTGAATATTTAGTCCTTGCTAAATATAATTATAGGTATTTGATAAAGAAAAAAAAAAGCAAAACTCAGCTGTCTCACTTACCAGCTGTGTGACTTGAAGCAAAGTACTGTACCTCTCTAAACCTCAGTAGCCTCAGGTGTATAACTCAATGATCATCTACATCTATTTGGGGATGAAATGAGATAATATTTGTAGAGCACCTAGAACAACCCCTGGTGCACAGTGAATGTTAAGTAAATGAAAAAAAAAAAAAGAAAGAAAAAGATGAGCAGGTGTTCCAACCCAGCTCTTGAAGGGCTTGAGTTGGTGCAGCCCCAAGACCACACACATCTGGTACAGGGTAGACATGAATTTTATTAGGATTTATGAACAGGATAAGCTCTCTCCTGGTGGCAGCATCCAGAAAATGGATGTCAGTGCTCCGCGTAGGTGGGGGTACAAGGGATAGCTTATAAGGGTTTAGGGTAAGGGCATTCTATAGGGTATGAGAACAGAGCTCAACAGGGTCTCATGAAATGGGGGAGTTGGGTATTTGTTATCAACATATCAGCGGAGATAAATTTTAATGCCTTACAGGATAAGTGGTTTGTTATACAATCTGTATGTTCTTTCCTCCTCAAGGAGTTTGGTTGACATTTAAGTTTTGTCCTGGTCATAAGGGTGGCTACATGAAGTAACTTATTCTCAATATGGTGGGGGGAGCCTAGACCTGGGCCCTGGGTCTCCATAGCGGGATTTAGATAATGAGCACAATAGCTGAAGATGATGAGATTAGAGATGGTCTTATTATTGGGCATGTGCAGATTGATCACATGCTTAGTCACAGAATGTAGGTAATAAAACGGCGGTCTTAATATGGTGATGGGTGTGATTTCTAGTGTTATAAAGATGTATATGTCACTTAGACAAAGTATAAGCTACTGTACAGGTAGGTGTGCCAGTTTTGGTTAGATCCAGCTGTCTAACAACATAGTTTTGGAATTACATCAAGGCTCTTCATCAATAAATGATCATAAGACTCTAAATTTGAAAAACAGAATAAGGCAGTAGAAGTAGGGGTCAGCTATAAGGTTTTTACAATCACAAGATAAAGGCTATATAGCTATACAATCGTTATCAGAGACCAAGGCAGTTGGATTATGGTTCAGACATTTCAGTTACTTCCCTCTGGCTATTCTAATATACTGGAAAGTAAATGGAAATATCTATATAATGATTCACTAATCATAATCATTTGTTAAGTCCTAACTTCTCAGTTACAGCTGCCTTATAACCATACCAAAACTATGAAAGAAAAAACGAACTATGAAAGACATCTTCAAGGGCATCATTGAACTTTCTGATCTGCTTGGGTTCAAATTTTAGCTCTTTCATCTACATGTTGAGTGATATCAGGTGATTAGAACTCAAAGTCCACTGTCCAATATGGTAGCCATAGTCACATGTGACTATTTAAATGAATTAAAATTAAGTAACATTAAAAACTTCAGTTCCTCAGTCACTCTAGCCACAGTTACAGAATGTTTCTATCATCCCAGTGTGTTCTATTGGATGGCATCCCAAACCTCAGATACCTCAAGTGTAAAACAAGATTAGTAATTCCAACCTTATATGTAAGGTAAGTATAAAGAGTAAAATCAAATAATATACATGGAATCACTAACCCAACATCTGGTACATAGCTGCTTTGTATCAGGGCTATCTTTATTCTTTTAATTTATTCTACTTTACTATAACTGAGAAATCATAAATTAACAAATAACTATGACTGAATCGTCATATATGATACCTTTATCTTACTTTCTGGCATTATGTAAAATAGCCAAAAGGAAATACCTGAAATTATGGAAACCATTGAATTGCAAATTATGAAACATCCTGACTGGCCCTGCTTGTATTCCCTTATTCTGTTTTACAAACTTTAAATAGAGTCTAACAAAAACAACCCCTAATGTTAAAGAAAGAACCTGAGTCAGCTCCGAACTAACCACTGTCTACAGTGACGTTACTTGCTATTATAATGGTTATTCTAGCTTAGTTCTAACTTAGCTCCATTCCCTTACATGTGTAAATTAGAGTTGTTTGTACTTGTTACTGTAATAGTGACAACTCCATCTTCCCTTGTTTGAATCCATAAAAATCCTAAACTCCTTTTACTCAGGAGACATAAAAATCCTAAACTCCTTAGACACCTTGCTTCCCATTGCAATAAACCTTCTCCCTATGAGACCCTAGTGTCATAGATTGGCTGTTATGTGATTTGGGCAGAGAACTCCACATTTGATCAGCATCATTACTGCTTTGCTTGTGGCCACTCCCTTATATCCTTTGAAAATTTCAGACATGTCTTCTCCAGCCTAGAAATCCAGATTAAATAGTTGGATTTGACTTGAAAGAAAAAGTAACCTCTAGTAATATCATCAGACGTCAGACCCAAAGTGACTTCTCAAAACATGCTTAACTTTTAAAATGCAAGCATTTAAAATACAAAACTGCATATATTAATTGGAGATAAGTATCTAACTCAAAATATGCTCAATCTACACACTTATAAATTGCACAGATCAAATTTCATTTTCTTCCTTTCTTACTGTTGGCTAAATTTCATTCCTGGAATAAGCCAATGCTCTGATTTCAATTTAATTCAGCAAATATTTGTGCTTTACTATGTTTTCAATTACTCCTTTGGGCTACACAGCAAATTGTCAATTGATCAAAGATGTTTTGGCCCATATTACCTAT
>PVIY010020937.1:0-43235 GCA_004026745.1 Myrmecophaga tridactyla
GTAGATTTACTAATGTCAGACAAAATAGACTTTAAATGCAAAAATATTATAAGAGGTAAAGAAGGACATCATATATTAATAGAAAGGCCAATACTTCAGGAAGAAATAACAATAAAAATTATCTGTGCTCCTAATCAAGGAGCCCCAAAATACATGAGGCAAACCTGGCAAAACTGAAAGGAGTAATAGATGACTTTACTGTAATAGTGAGAGATTTCAAAACATCATTGTCTTGAATAGATAGAACATCTAAACAGAGGATCATTAAAGAAACAGAAAGCTTAAATAATATGATAAATGAACTAAAGTTAATAGACATATAAAGAACATTGCTCCCCTCACCCCCACCCCAACAGCAGGATATAAATTCTTCTCAAGTGCTCATGGAACATTCTCCAGGATATACCATATGCTGGAGCACAAAATAACTCTTAATACATTTTAAAAGACTGACATTGTACATAGCACTTTCTCTGACCATAATGGAATAAAGCTGGAAGTCAATAAAAAACAGAGAACCCCCAAATACAAAAATATATGGAGTTTAAACAACACACTCTTAAACAATCAGTGGGTCAAGGAAGAAAATTGAGAGAAAAATCAGTAAATATCTCCAGCTGAATGAAAAAAAGAAGATAATGTACCAAACGTTAAGGGACCCAGCAAAGGCAGTACTGAGAGAGAAATTTATAGCCTTAACAGTCTACATAGAAAAGGAAGAAAGAGCTAAAACCAAGAACCTAACTGAACAACTGGAGAAACTGCAGAAAGGACAGTAAACTAATCACAAAGTAAGCAGAAGGAAACAAATAACAAATATTAGGGTAGAAATTAATGAAATGGAGAATTAAAAAAAGAGAGAGAATCAACAAAACCAAAAGTTGGTTATTTGAGAAGATTAATAAATCGACAAACCCTGACAGACAAAAAGATAGAAGCTGCAAATAAATAAAATCAGAAGGGTGGGAAATTGCCACAGAACCTGGAGAAATAAAAAAGTTCATAAGAGGTTACTATGAACAACTGTATGCCTGCAAACTAGACAGTATAGATGAAGTGACCATTTCCTAGAAACAGATGAACAACCTATGCTGACTTGAGAAGAAATAAAAGACCTCAACAAACTACTCCCAGGTAAAGAGATTGAATCAGCTATGAAAAACCTTCTAACAAAGGAAAGCTCAGGACCAGATGGTTTCACAGGAAAATTTTTCTAAGCATTCCAAATAGAATTAATAATAACATTCCTGCTCAAACTCTTCCAAAAACTGAATGGAGAACGCTATCTCATTCTATGAAGCCAACATTACCCTAATACCAAAGCCAGTTAAAGATACTACAAGAAAAGTTCAGACCTATTTCTCTAATGATTATAGATGCAAAAATCCTCAACGAAATATGTGCAAATTGAATTCAACAACATATTAAAAGAGTTATACACCATGACCTAGTCAGTTTTATCACAGGTATGTAAGAATGGTTTAACACAAGAAATTAATTAATGTAATACATCACTTAAATCAAAAAAGAAAAAACATAATCATCTCAATTGATACAGAAAAGACATTTGACAAAATTCAGTTTCCTTTCAAGATTAAAACGCTTCAAAATGGAGGAATTGAAGGAAACTTCCTCAACATAGTAAAGGCCATATATGAAGAAACCACAGCAAGCATCATATTCAGTGGTGAGATACTGAAAGCTTTCCCTCTAAGATCAGGAAAAAGACAAGGATGACCACTGTCACCATTGCTCTTCAACATGCTGCCAGATAGTCTAGCTATAGCAATTAGGTATTAAAAAAAAAAAAAGAAAAGAAAGAAAAGTCATCCAAATTGGAGAGGAAGAAGTAAAACTATCACTATTTGCACATGGCCTGATCCTTATATTTAGAAAATCCTGAAAAAAATAACAACAAAGCCACTTAAGCAAATAAATGAGGTCAGCGAAGTGGTGGAATACAAGATCAACAAGCAAAGATCAATTGTGTTGCTATAAGTTAGTAATGAGCTATTTGAGGAGATACACACAAAAAGTCCATTTACAATAACAATTAAAAGAATCAAATATCTAGGAATAAACGAAAAAACTTATACAAGGGCAGGCCACAGTGGCTTAGCAGGCAGAGTTCTCGCCTGCCCCATGCTGAAGACCCAGGTTCATTTCCTGCTGCCTGCCCATGCAAAAAACAACAACAACAACAACAAAAAAAAACTTACACAATGATGTAAAGGATTTGTACACAGAAAAATGCAAAACATTACTAAAAGAAATCAAGTAAGACCTGAACAAATGGAAAGACATTCTGAGATCATGGATTAGAAGACTAAATGTCATTAAGATGTCAATTCTACCCAAATTGATCTACAAATTCAGTACAATGTCAATAAAAATTCCAACAGACCACTTTGCAGAAATGGAAAAGCTAATTTTCAACTTTTGGAACAGTAAGTGGCCTTGAAAAGCTAAAAAAAATCTTGAAAAAGAATGAAATGGGAGTTAACATACTTTCTGACTTTAAAGCCTATTATAAAGCCACAGTAATCATAACACTAAGGTACATTAAAGATAGACATATTGATCAATGGAATTGAATTGAGAGTTCAGAAATGGATCCTAAGATCTATGGTCAATTGATTTTTGACAAGGTTCCTGACCCCACTCAATTGGGACAGAACAGTTTCTTCAATAAATAATACTGGGAAAACTGGATATCCATAACCAAAAGAATAAAAGAAGACCCCTATCTCACACCTTATACAACAACTCAAAATTGATAAAAGACCTAAATATAAGAACCAGTACTCTAAAACTCTTAGAAGAAAATGTAGGGAAGCATCTCAAAGAACTAGTGATAGGTGTAGTTTCTTAGGCTTTACACCCAAAACATAAGTAGCAAAATAGAAAATAGATAAATCAGAATGCTTCAAAATTGAATACTTAGTGTTTCAAAGGACTTTGGTAAAAGGGTGAAAAAGCAATTGACTCAATTGGAGAAAATATTTGGAAACCACATATCTGATAAGAGTTTGATATCCAATAGATACAAACAAATCCAACAACTCAACAATAAAAAGACAAACAACCCAATTAAAAAATGGGCAAAAGACAAGTATAGGCATTTTTTCCAAAGAGGAAATATAGATGGCAAATCACATAAAAAGGTGCTCACCTTCATTAGCTATTAGGGACATGAATATCAAAACCACAATGAGATATCATCTCACACCTATTAGAATGGCCACTATTAAACAAACAGGAAACTACAAGTTTTGGAAAAGATGTGAAAAATTGGAATATTTATTTACTGCTAGTAGGTCTGTAAAATGGTACAGCTGCTGTGGAGGACAGTTTAGTGGTTCCTCAGGAAGCTAAGTATTTAGTTGCCTTACCACCCAGCCATCCCTCTACTTGGGATATACCCAGAAGTTCTAAAAGCAGGGATGCAGACATATATTTGCACACCGATGTTCATAGCAGCATTATTCACAATTGCCAAAAGATGGAAACAACCCAAGTGTCTATCAACAACTGAATGGATAAACAAAATGTGGTATATACATGCAGAAGCACATGACAACATGGATGAACTTCAAGGACATTATGTTAAGTGAAATATGTCAGAAACAAAAGCACAGATATTGCATGATCTTACTGATATGAACTAATTATAATAGGTAAACTCATAATTATAAAATATAGAATATAGGATGCCATGATATAAAATGAGGCTAAAGAAAAAAAAAAGCTGTTGGGTGGGCCATGGTGGCTTAGCAGGTAGAATTCTCACCTGCCATGTCAGAGACCCAGGTTCAATTCCCGATGCCTGCCCATGCAAAAACAAACAAATAAACAAAAAACTGAGGCTAAAGAGTGAGTAGTGGTTGCTTAGTATGTGCAGAATGTATAACTAGGTTGAACTCAAACATTTAGAAATGACAGAGGTGATGGTAGCACATTATTGTGAGAATTATTAACTGTGCTTAATGGTGTGTGGATGTGTTGGAAAAGGGAAGGTTAAAGTCATGTATGTTACCGGAAGGAAAGTTGGAGGTTAAAACATGGGAAGGTATAAGCTAGTGAATCTTGTGGTGGACAGCATCCATGATTAACTGAACAAATATGAAAAAGTTCTTTCTATGAACTAGAACAAATGTACAACACTATTACAAGGAGTTAATAATAAAGGGGTATATGGGGAAAATGTACATATTGCAAATTATGGACTATAGTTAACAGTAATATTTTAATACTCTTTCATCAACAGTAACACATGTACTACACTAACAGTATGGGTCATTAATAGGGGAGGATAAGGGATACGGGAAGGTTTAGGTTTTCTTTTCTGGAGTAATGAAAATGTCCTAAAATTGATCATGGGGTTGTATGTACAATTATGTGCTGATACTGTGAGTCAGTGATTGTATACTTTCAGATGGTTTATATGGCATTTGCATATTTCTCAATAGCACTGCATTAAAAAATAAAATAAAAGATTGAACTTCATTCCTTCCTCTTCATGCTAATCAATGCAAACCTGACTAATTTATCCTAATGTCCTAAAAGAAGAAAAAAAAATTCTTATATATTTTCTCCAAGCATTGGATACCTATGCTCTGAGTACAATATATTTTCATAAATAAAGAGCCTACTCAGACAATTTCTATAAAAATAAAAGAAATTTCTTCCAAAGTGATTTATAGAACGAACTTGTCATTGATATAGTTGGCAACTTTTGAATAGCACTTTCTCTGGGAGAGAGAGAGAAAGAGAGTGAAAGCATTAAAAAAGAATTCTAACTTACTAATTACCCTGTGGAGGAAGGGATTGTAGCAGTTAGTCTGCTATTTATTCATTCCTTTCACCAGAGAGAGATGCCCTCTGGAGAAAGAAAAGCAATGGCTTGCTCTAATCTCCTTTTCAACTGGACCTATAGACAAATAGACAAATACTATTTGCTATGAGAAAGGGCTGCTATCTACAGAATGCCTTTAGCAGGATATCCAAGGTTAAAAAATTATTCATAGCAATTAAACCCACAAGCCAGGAGACATGGCTCCTTTGGGAATATTACTTAAACTATATAATTCTCTGGGCAAAAAAAGGGATTTTTCACATCTCAAATGTTCTCTGCTACAAGAGAAATCTCACAAAATCTCACCAGGAGACCTCAGCTATTATTCTGTGCCAGAGAGAAGTTGTCCATTTTAGAAAAGAAAGGCCCAGGGAACCAGCCCTGATGTCCCAAGAACTCTGCCTGCTCTGTCAGTTCCTCTTGATTGCTGGTGTTCTTAATTTTATGACCAAGGTTTGTACTGGGTAATCACTAACTCATCTGAATCTGTGTACTAACTTACTTGGGAACAGAAAGAATCAACAAGAAAAAAAGAAAAATCAAATACACATCTAACTATATACATCTCTGTGTGTGTATATATATATATATCATATATGGAGAGAGAGACTGAACTTTAGTAGAAAGATGATATGATCACGAAAAATAAAAGGCTAATCAATATAACATTGACTGTAGTGATAAAGACAAAATGTCACACAAATTTTCAGGCAAAGATGATGTATTAGCTAGGGTTCTCCAAAGAAACAGAATCATCAGGAGATATCTGTAAATATAAAATTTATAAAAATGTCCATGCAACCAAGGGGATGTAAGATTTCAAGATCTATAGGACAGTCTGTGAGCTGGCAGCTCCAATAAAGGTCCTCAACAAACTCTCATGAGTGGCTGGCTGGCTGGCTGAAGCAGGAAGAGTGATTGTTTCTTCTGAATCCTCCTTAAAAGTCTTCCAGTGATTAGATTAAGTATCATTCACTCAGAAGACACTCCCCTGCTATCAGCTGTGGATGCAGCCATCGTGGTCATGATTTAAGTCCATGAAATGTCCTCACAGCAACAGACAGGCCAGTGCTTGCTTGACCAGACAACCAGGCACCACCACCTGGCCAACTTGACATATGACCTGACCGTGACAGATGCGAAGATATTTAGACTTAATTTGAAAGAAAGTTACAGCAGAACCCAGACCCCATAAAAGAAAATGCTGATATTATATAGAATAGCTCAAAAATTTATTTTAACAGTTTGATATGATTAATTTTTATGATGCTGGGAAAGCATTTAGTGGAAGGTAAGAAAGCTAGAGAAAACAAAGCTCCCTTTCATCAGTGGCCACCTTCACTGACCTCCAAAAGGTCTCTCTGAACTCCATTTCAATTCCAAAAAGTTTCTCTGAATTCCATTTCAACACCATTACAATATGTGTAAATTTGGTAGAAAAGAGGAAATGCATGGTAAAAGAGGAAATGCAACTCCAAATGACTTGGAGTTGGGCATTCTTAGGTTGAAATTTCAACTCTAGACCCTATTGGGTGAAAGCTTTAAAAAAATTTATTAATTTTTTTAGAAATTTACTTATTAGAAAAATGTACTTATTAAACATTCTTCCCAGAATTTTCTTCTCTGTAAAATTGGGGATAACAAAACCACCTTAAAGGGCAGGGGTGGGGGCTGGGGGAGAACTGAGTGAGATAATGCATGGAAGTAAGAGTTGCAGTGGGTCGCCTGATTAGTTTAAGGACAGTTGTCTAGCTATGGAGGACTATCAGACTTAGACCAATTTCAGTCTGTGAAATTGGTCTAAGGGTCAAGCGCATCATCACTTGCTCAGCAACCAAGCCCAGAGATGGGGCTTAATGTCTCCCTTCAGTGGTCCTGTCCCAGCAGTCTGGATTCTGGATTCCTTAGGGCCCTTCTGAGATGAGCCAGAGAGAAAGCAGGCTCAATATTGGAGGCTTTCAGCAAAGGACTCATACAGACTGGCCCATTCTTCCCTGGCTATGTCTAGGAACATTGAGAGGCCCTAGTCCAGCCCCTGAAATGTGCAGATGCGCCAGGAAGGCCAACTGGCATACTGCTGATCAAGATCATACAGCACCTGAAACCAGGGCCCATGACTCCTGGCCAGGGTGTGCATGCCGAGTTGTGAGTGAGAGGTGAGAAGGCATTTCACATCTCCAAACTCCAACACTAAGTTTAGCAGAACGAATTTTTTCTTTAATATCCTCCTGGTCTAGGTTGCCATAACAAATATGACGGCCTCCCTGTCAGTCCACCCCCACCCCCCCAAAAAAAAACAAAAACAATATGACATCAAAACTACCTTTAGCATCATCAATGACAGGAAGAGGTGCTTTCTCAGCAGCTTTCGAGATTATAGAGCGGTCAGTCAGTATGTTTGGATTTCCCAGACCCTTTCCCCATTCCCACCTTCCTCAACCTGAACCAAGGTTCCTCCAGCCCCCAGCACCCTCCCTGCTGTATTTGGTTGGAATCCAATAAAAATGAAACTGATTAAAAAAATAATCAAGGGCAGGAGAAAATAGTTGGTCTCAATTTATCTAAAACTCTCACAGTAATTGGGCAAGTTTAGTCACTAAAACAATAAAAGCATGTTGATGTTCTGGATGCAATCATCCATCTTCCCTAATGACCACCTCTTATTCTCAGTATTGCACCTTCTCAGGTCACAGCACTTTTTCTCAGGATGGATATGTCTTGCAATGGGTATAATGTTATTGACCTCCCTGTGCAACAGCTTGACAACTGCTGGCAGTGTCACTGAGTATGATGCATAACTCTAGGCTACAATGTGAATGGCATCCCCCAGACTTAGACACTACACAATATAAAGAACAAGGCATTATGACCCTTATTGCTAGTTTGCTATAAAAAATATTTGTTCCAGGGAAAGTCAATATATTAAGTTAGGTCTCAAAACATTTTCTGAATAATCAGGGTGTTAAGTGCTACAACTGTACTTGTAACAAAGGCTCAGTCTTCTGGTGTTTCTTCTGCTCCTTTCGTTAGACAATAGACCTATGCAGTGCTGGTATTCTTCAACCAATGGTGATACATCAGAAGCAGAAGCTTTAGTGTACTTCATTTATTTTTTTTTCCCTAAAGACCCATTCAGTAGATGTAGGAAGCTACATCTTAGCAACTGTAAGAATTGGCAATGCAAAGTTCAGTTACACTGGAACTAAAACAATCGTGCTTTTAATGTTCATTTGCCAGAATTAGGCGGCTACATTTGCTTTCTTATACTTCTTAAGATGAGTGAACAAAATTGGTAATTACTCTTGTTTGCTCATATCTTAAGGTGAAATAAGAACTTCAAGAAAGCCTATCATACCTGGCAGATAGTTTATGCTGTTCTTATATTATTAGTATTGTGAAGAGTTAAATGCTATGAAACAGAAACCAGACACACCAAGACAAAGCTAAAGAATTTTGAAAAAGGAATTAAAGAGGGTCTGAAGAGATTCTCTGAGCAAATTAAGTGTTCCAATGAGACATTGCCTGAGAGTATATTGGGCACAGGGGTATTAAGTATGCTGAACCATATTTGGATGTCAGTATCCAGTGGGCATTTTCCTCATCCTGACCCTTGAAACAATCCTATAGCACATGTTGGGATTATTTAAAGAGACACCAGAATTCTAGATTTCTGAAGATAAAGTTGGATAGAATAAATATATTTAACTTACCTCTTTCACATCAACTCTTATTACAGCTTCTGATTTGCTAGTAAAATGGGGCAAGATCATTTTTCCAATGCAATAGATTAACTTTAAAAGTATATGGTTGGGGCCACAGTGGCTCAGCCGGCAGCGTTCTCACCTTCCATGCCAGAGACCCAGGTTCACACCTGCCCATGTGAAAAAAAAAAAAAAAGGTATATGACTGATATGAATGGAAACCTCCTAATAAGATGATGATGAGAATTACATGAAAGATAGATAATCCAGGATAAGTGTGCCATTATAAGATTGTATTTCTGTTGAGGGATTTAAGTAATTCATGCTCATTATTTATAAGTAATTAAAAAGCCCGAAGGTAGAAATACAGCTGTACTTTCATGCATTTCCCTTTAATTATCTTGTGTTGTATATTTTGCAGAATTTTTTAGCTGGATAATGTGTTTTATGCTTAAGTAGGCAGCAGTTTTGAAGTTAATAATGATACTAAATAGGAAAAACTTTTTCAAATCATTTTTAAAAGCTAAAATGTAAAGAATACAATCATTTTTATTAAATTTCCAAAGTTATTTTCATATTGTAATGTTTGCCTGAATGAGATAATTATATTAAATAGTTGTCTTAAATGCTTCTTTAAAAACAAGGGAGGGTACAGGTTATAGACATAAAGAAAAGATAAATACTTATGCAACCTATTCTTTTTTAAATTAACTTCATTTACAAATACTCCAATTCCACCAAACATACAGCTATCATTTCCCCTCCTCTCACTCCCTGATAACCTGTACTGTACTTCCTGTCCCTGAAAATGCTATTTCCAGACCTTTCTTATAAGTGACATCATATAATGTTTGACCTTAGGTATCTTGCTTATTTCACTGAACCTAATGTCTTCACGTTCATTCCATGTTGAAGCATGTATTGGAGCTTCAATCTATCTTATAGTAGAATAATAGTCCATTATATTTATGTACCACATGTTGTTTATCCATTCTTATTTATTTATTTTTTTGATGAATATTTGGGTTGTTTCCATCTTTTGGCAATTGTGAATATTACCAATATGAACATCGGTGTGCAAATATCTAGTCAAGTCCCTGATTTCAAACATTTTGGGCAAATACCTAAAACTGGGTTTGTTGGGTCATATGGTAATTCTAAATTTAACCTTTTAAGGAATTGTCATTGCTTTTCTGCACAATTTTACATCTTCTCCAACAATATACTAGAGTTCCATTTTCTCTGCATCCTCTGCAACATTTGTTTGTTTCTGTTTCATATTGTTTTGTTTTTAAATAATAGCCATCCTTATGGATGTGAAGAGATATCTCATTGTAGTTTTGATTCACATTTCCCAATGACTAATGATGTTAAGCATATTTTCATATGCTGATTGCCCATTTGTATATATTTTTTCAAAAATGTCCATTCAAGTTCTTTGACCATTTTTAAATTGGGTTATCTTTTGTTGTTGTGTTGTAAAATCCTTCACATATCCTGGATATTAAGTTGTTCTCTTAGATAATGTATACAAATATTTTTCCCATTGTGTAGGCTGTCTTTTGACTTTCTTGATGATTTCCTTTGGTGCACAAATGTTTTAATTTTGATAAAGTCAAATTAATCTATTGTTCCTTCTGTTTGCTTGTGCTTATGGTGTATATTAAGAAACCATTACCTAATTCTAGGTCAAGTAGATTTGCTCTGAAGTTATCTTCTAGTAGTTCCATAATTATAGCTCTTATATTTAGGAGCTAAATTTTGTATGTGGCATGAGGTAAGGATTTAAGTTCATTCTTTTGCATATGAATATCCAGTTTTCCCAACACTGTACATTGAAGAGACTATTTTTCCTTTGTCTGTACTTAGCACCCTTACAGAAAAATCACATGACCTTAGATGTGTGCCTGTTATTGGACTTTCAGTTCTGTTCTGTTGATCTATTCATCTACCTTTATGCCAGAAGCATTCTGTTTTGATTACTGTAAGTTTGTAGTGCAATTTAAATCAAATAGTGTGAATCCTTGAACTTTTAAATCTTTTTCAAATTGTTTTGTCTATTTGGGGTCCCTTGCAGTTCTATTAGACTTTGAGGGTTGGCTTTTTAAAAAGACTGCTGGAATTTTGACAGGGATTGCATTGACTTTTTGGATCACTTTGTTTAATATTGACATATTAACAATATTAAGTTTTCCAACCCATGAATATGGATATACTACCATTTATTTAGGTCTTTTAAAATTTCTTACAGTGGTGTTTTGTAGTTTCAGTGTACAAGTCTTTTATATCTTTGGTAAAATTTACACCTTGAAATTTTATTCTTTTACATGCTATTATAAATGGAATTTTCTTAATTTCCTTTTCAGATCATTAATTACTAGTGTATAGAAACACAATTGATTTTTGCATGTTGATCTAGTACCCTGCCACTTTGCTGAAATTGTTTATTAGCTCCAATAGTTTTCTTGTGATTCTTTTGGATTTTCTGCATATCAGATCATGTCATCTGCATATAGAAATAGTTTTAATGCTTCCTTTTTAATTTCTTTTTCTTGCCTAATTACTATGGCTAAAAATTCCAGCACAATATAGACTAGTGATGATAAAAGAGAGCATCCTCATCTTTTCCTGATTTAGGTATGAAGCTGAGTGATTTTTGTTTGTTTGTTTGTTTTTTTAATCAATGTATTAGTTTGCAAGCTACCAGAATGTGATATAACAGAACTGGAACAGCTTTTAAAAGGCGGAATTTAATAAGTTACAAGTTTACAGTTCTAAGGAAATGAAAGTGTCCAAATCAAGGCAACAATAAAGTTACCTTCACTCCAGAAAGGCCGATTTGTCTGAAACACCTCTATCAGCTGTGATGTCCTGTGTCTGGCATCTGCTGGTCCCTTGCATCTGGGCTCCAGTGCCTTCAGTCTCTATCCATGTGGAAGTGCCTCACTTTGCTTCTCCAGGGCTGACTTTCATCTCTTCACTTCCCTTGGGTCTCTCCAGGGAGAGAGTAATTAATGATCTGAAAAGGAAATTAAGAAAATTCCATTTATAATAGCAAGTAAAAGAAGAAAAATATCTAGGTATAAATTTTACCAAAGATATAAAAGACTTGTACACTCCAGGGAGAGAGCTTAACATCTCATGGTGATGTCTGCTGAGTTCTAAGCATCTCCAGACATCCATGTCTCTGTTCTCTGAGGCCACTGTTTTCCAAGCATCTACATATGCCCTTTCTTTCAGCCCTGAGGCTTCTGTTGTTTCTGTAGGCTCTTTCTCCAAATGTTCCCTCTTTTAAAGGATTCCAGTAAACCAATCAAGATCCACCTGGAATGAGTGGAGTCACATCTCCATCTAATCAAACGTCATACCACAATTGGGGTATGTCACATCTCAGTGGAGATAATCTAATCAAAATATCCCATCCTAAACAGCTGCCTACCACAGGATCAGGATTAAACCATGGATTTTCTGGGCTATATAGTACTTTCAAACCAGCACACCTTTATCATGATGAGAAAGTTCCCTCTATTCCTAGTTTTCTAAGTGTTTGTATCAAGAGAGGGTGCTAGATTTTATAAAATTCTTTTCTAAATTATTTAGGAAATCCTGTGTTTTTCCCTTTGATCTATTTATATGGTGTAGTATATTGATTCATTTTCTTATGTTGAAAGACTCTTGCATTCCTGTGATATATCTCACTTGGTCATAGTATATGATCTTTTTAATATGCTATTGGATTCATTTGTATTTTGTTTAAGCAATTTTCATCCATATTTATAAGAGCATTGGTCTGTAGTTTTCTTTTATTGTGATATCTGTCTGTTTTGATATCAGGGTAATGCTAGCTTCATAGAATGAATTAGGAAGTGATTGTTCCTGTTGAATTCCTTGGAAGAGCTTGAGAATGATTGATATTAATTCTTTAAATATATGACAAAATTCACCAATGGACCCATTTTCCAGACTTTTCTTTGGTGGAAAGTTTTACATTATTAATTCAATCTCTGAACTTGTCAGAGGTTTGGCAATGTTTTCTGTTTATTCTTGAGTCAATTTAAGTAATGTGTATTTCCAGGAAGTTTTCCACCTTGTATAGATTTACTGATTTACTGGTGCACAGTTGTTCACATTACTTTCCTATAGTCCTTTTCATTTCTGTAGGGTCAATAGTGATATTACTATTTTCATTTCTGATTTTATTTATTTACATCTTTTAACTTTTTATTTTGTTGATTCTCATGTTTTTCTATTTTCTGTTGTTTATCTTCCTCCAAACCTTTCTTTCTTTCATTAGTTGATGGACGTTTGGGTTGCTTCCATCTTTGGGTAATTGTGAACAATACCATTGTAAATGTTAACGTACAAATATCTGTTCAATTCCCTGATGTGGGTATATATCTAGAAGTAAGGTTGCCAGTTCATATGCTAATTCTACATTTAACTCTCCAAGGAACAGACAAACTGTCTCCCATGGTGGCTGCCCCATTTTACATTGCTGCCAACAATAAATGAGTGTCCCTATTTCACCATATTTTCTTCAACCCTTGTAATTTTCCATTTTTTAAATAGCAGCCATAAAATTAGATGTGAAATAGTATCTCATTGCAGTTTTGATTGTCACTTCCTTAATGGGTAGTAATATTATATCACTATATTATAAAATAAAAGATAGATCTTTTCATATGCTTTCTGGCCAATATATATCTTCTTTGGAGATATGTCTATTCAAGTCTTATGCCATTTTTAAATTGAATTGTTTCTTTTTTGTTATTAAACTGTTGGATTTATTTATATATCCTGTATATTAAACCCTTTTCATTTAATTTTAATTTTGTTGCTTATGCTTTAAGTGTAAAGTTTAAGAAACCCTTGCCTAACACCAGATCCTGAAGACACTTCTCTGCATTTTTCCCAGAAGTTTTATAGTCTTGGTTGTTTCATTTATGTCTTTGATCCATTTTGAGTTACTTCTGTTTATCATTTGAGATTGGAGTCCACCATCACCTTTTGCATTTGGATATCCAGTTTTCACAACACTGTTTGAGGAAGACAGAATTCCTTCAAAATTGATTGTACTTCACATCCTTGTCAAAATTCAATTGGCCATAGATGTGTATATAGGGCCTATTTATGAACATCCAATTCAATTCCATTTTCTTTAAATTTGTCCTAATGCCAGTCCCACACTATTTTGACCACCCTAGCTTTATAGTGAGTTTTAAAATTAGAACATGTGAGTCTCACAACTCCACTCTTCTTTTTAAAATGGTTTCAACAACTCAGGACTCCTTACCATTCCATGTAAATTTGATGATTGGCTTTTTATTTCTGCAAAGAAGGTTGTTGGAATGTTGATAGTGACTGCACTAAATCTGTAAATTTACTTGAGTAATTAATAAAAGAGGAAATCTACCAAGAAGCAATAACCATCAAAAGTATTTATGCACATGGCCATGGTGTCCCAAAATCCATGAGGCAAACACTGGCAAAACTAAGGGGAGAAATACATATCTTTACAAAAGCTGGAGACTTCAATATACCACTTTCATGAATAGATAGAATATCTAGACAGAGAATCAATAATGAAACAAAGAACTTGAATAATACAATAAATGAACTAGACCTAACAATAATATATGGGATATTACATCCATGAACAGTAGCATATAATTCTTCTCAAGTGCTCATGGATATTTCTCCAGGATAAACCATGTGTTGGATCACAAAACAAGTCTCAATAAATTTTAAAAGATTGAAATTATAGAAAAAATTACATTTGATTGTAATGGAATGAAGCTGGAAATCAGTAATAAGCTGAGAAATGGAGAATTCACAAACATATGGAGGTTAAACAACACACTATTAAAGAATCACTGGGTCAAAGAATAAGTTGCAGGAGAAATCAGTAAATATCTTGAAATGAACGAAAATGAGAATATAACATACCAAAACTTATGGGAGGCAGTATTGAGAGAGAAATTTATAGCCCTAAACACCAACATTAAAAAAGAAAAAAGAGCTAAAATGGAAAATCTGACTGCACACCTGGAGGAGATAGAAAAAGAACAGGAAGCTATCCCAAAACAAGCAGGAAAAGAAGAATTATCAGAGATTAGCACAGAAATAAATGGAACTGAGAACTAAAAAAAAAACAATATAGAGAATTCACAAAACTGAAAATTGTTTCTTTGAGAAGATTGATAAAATGGATAGCCCTTAGCTAGACTTGCAAAGGAAAAACTATAGAAGAGGCAATAAATAAAATCAGAAATGAGAAGGATGATATAACCACTGACCCACGGAGATAAAAGGGACCATTGTGGATATTAAGAACAACTCACTGAATGCCAATAAATTAGATAACCTAGATGAAATAGACAAATTCCTAGAAACATGTGAGCAAACTACACTGACTCAGAAGAAATAGAAGACATCAATGAACCAATTACAAGTCAAAAGATTGAATCAGTCATCAAAAATCTCCCAACAAAGAAAAGCCCAAGGACAAGATGGCTTCACAGGTGAATTCTACCAATTATTCCAAGAAGAATTAATACCAATCCTGCTCAAAAACTGCCAAAAAATTGAAGAGGAGGGAACACTACCTAACTCATTCTATGAGGCCAACAAGACCCTAATACCAAAGCCAGATAAAGACACTACAAGAAAAGAACATTACAGATCAATTTATTTAATGAATATGGGTGTGCAAATCATCAACCCAATACTTTCAAATGAAATCCAAAAGTACATTAAAAGAATCATACAGAATAATTAAGTGGATTTATCCCAGGTATGCAAGGGTGGTTCAACACAAGAAAATCCATTAATGTACACACCACATTAACAAATCAAAGAAGAAAACTGCATGATCATCTCGATCAATGCAGAAAAGGTATATAACAAAATCCAGCATCTTTTCTTGATAAAAATACCTTGAAAAATAGGAATAGAAGTAAAAGGAAATTTCTTCAACATGATAAAAGGCATATTTGAAAAACCTACAACTAATATCCTACTCAATGGTGAAAGACTGAAAAATTTCCTTCTAAGAAAAGACAGGATGGTCATTGTCACCACTGTAGCTAAACATTGAGCTAGAAGTTCTAACTAGAGCAGTTAAGCAAGAGAAAGAAATAGAAAGCATCCAAATTGGAAATAAAGACATAAAACTGTTACTATTTGCAGATGACACGATCTTATATATAGTTCTGAAAAATCTACAACAAAGCTATTAAAGCTAATAAATAAGTTCAGCAAAGTGGAAGGATACAAGATCAGCACATGAAAATCAGTAGTGTTTCTATACACTAGCAATCAGCAATCTGAAGAGTAAATCAAGAAAATAATTCCGTTTACAATAGAAACTAATAAAATCAAATATTTAGGAATAAATTTAACCAAGGGTGTAAAGGACTTGTACACAGAAAACTACAAAACATTGTTAGAAAGAAATCAAATAAGGCCTAAATAAATGGAAGGACATTCTATGTTCATGAATTGGGAGGCTAAATATGAAGATGTCACTACTACCCAAATTGATTTATAGATACAATGCAATCCCAATCAATGTCCCAACAGCCTACTTTGCAGAAATTGAAAAACCTCTACTTTCATCTGGTATACTCAAGTCTCTTCTAAATGTCCAACCTGGTTCCAGGATTACCATGTAGCATTCCCAATTCCCTTTTCTGTTCATTCATTTTTCTGATGGGAGCAATTTTAAAAACTTCCTACCCATCATTTTGCTTCTGCATTTTGAGATCTATTTTTATGGGGTGCTTTAATCTTGCTGAAATTATAGAAAAATGACTTTAAATAACAGAAATTCTGGATTCCCAAATTTAAAGTTTTTTTTGTATTTTGTGGGGTTTAAGTTTATGGAGTATCTTAAAGTTACCAAAATCTTTATTATAATGCTATCATGAAATGCCTATAATAGGGTAATGTCCCATAGACAAATTCAATTTACCACAATATCCTTTTTGTATTTCAGAAGAAAAAAAGCAATATTTCTATTGAGGAATGATAATTCAAATCATGGGACTCCACATGCTGTCTCATTCAGTAGAAAAGTGAGTTACACCAAGATTTCAGGATTAGCTCGAAGATGATGTGTGATTATACAGGACTAGGAATCAGAGGCTCTTCACACTAATCCTCATTGTGCTGTTGCTGAGGAATGTAAACTCCCTGCTCTGAACGAAGGGATCAAGGTAAGACTTAGCAGCCTGATGTACAATCTAACATTAGTCAGGTAAAGGAATGCTATGGAGTGACAATTCCTTGGGCTAGACATTGGTATAGAATAATCAGATTCTCCCACATCCTTTTCTTCTAATCATTAAAGGGACAAAGAGAAGGTTTTCTCCTTGGTGAATAAAAGCCACTGAGTTCATCAAATTATATAATTAATCATTGATGGGTTAGGGCTAGTAAAAGTTTTTCATGCTAAGGTTGGGGATAAAATAGGTCATTCGAACAATAATATATGAACAAGACAGATGCAGGAGTGGTTCCAACAGGGTATTTATCTACCTTAATGATATACTTGGATACTGTGACCTCTCGAGGTCTTTCTCAGATCTATTATACTAAAAACTTTTATCTTCCTTTCCACTTTAATTCTGTCCTGGGTTTTCTTTCTTTCCAGTTTCTTCTCTGCTTTCTTCATTTTACTAGATGTATTTTGATTTCTATCTCCACTTTCTTTGGAAAATCAATAGCTTGCTTTAAAAAAAAAAAGATAGTGGAACCTGAAAGAGCAGGGCTAATGGTTCTGCTCAAGAAATCATTGTGTTAACTGGGTGAATAAACAATGTCTAGGCTTTACTTTTCTGTAATGGCCAAGGATCCAAAAGAATGATATAAATAAAAATTATTTTGTTTGGTGGGGTAATAATAGGAGAGGAGAGGAGAAAAAAATATCATTCTTGAAAATACTGTAAGAGATTTTTTAGGCAATTAACAAAACATGTTCATATTGTTCTTTCTATTATTGAGATAAATATCTGAGACCATCTTAAAATATTGTTAGTTAATAAAGGAGCATGGTCCTCTTGAATAAGATGCATAACATGGGAAGAAGTTATATGCTAAGGAAGTTATTGAAAATTTGGAGCTAACTATATTTCTAGGGAGATATTGCTTACAGAAATAGGGATATAAAATTAGATGGCATGAAAATAACATTACACTTTGCTCCATTATTTAAAAAAATTAGAAGAAAAATAAGGAAAACTCAGGTGAGCTAAAATGTCTTTCTTCTCAAAGACAATATCAGAATATCATTCCAAACATTTTACCCTGGCAAAATAACCAACTACATAGATCAATAAATAGATAATAGATATTTTGATCAATGATGCGTACTTCTTTGTAATTTTTTTGTTTTCCCCTTAATAAAGCTTGAATGTTCTTCTATCTTAAATATGAGTCTACTAAATGATTAATTGCTACATAGTCTTACGTATGTTGGGCCAGCCTTTGTATATCTATTTCTTTATAGTTGCAGAAAGAGGGGAAATAGAGGTAAGAGAGGAATGAAAGACGATATAGGAGAGAGGAGTGAAGACATTAGATGGCAGAGTGCATAAGCAGAATGAATAATGAAAAAGTAGACCCTATGGACTTGGATTTTGGGTGGTGGCTTACTAGCTCTCAGATACAAGCCATCTCCTATCTGCTATCTGATTTCAGAGGGTTCATTGATTCCTTGAAACCCTCAATGTAGAAATTATGATCCTGGTAAATTAGAAAATGCTCAGCCTTTGGAAGTTTAGGGGTTGCCACTTAATTATTTAGTAGTTTTTGTCTTTTATCCAACCACTTTGATCTTTGATTTCCTCTCTGCAGATTGGAGATAATTTGAGCTTTTCTTCCAGGGTATTTTCAAGGTTTAAAATAAATTAGGTGGCATATGTAAACCCTTTAGGAGACTGATAGGCCCTGGGTAAGCACTCAGTAAATAGCTCATTAAACTATATGAAACTGCTATTTTTATAGATCAACAAGGGCCAAATATTGGGAATTTTATATGACTTGACCTAGCATTAATTTATTCTCACTTCTTTTTAAACAGCTAAGGAACTAGAGACTCACACCACAGACATCTAATACTGTAGCTCTGGGTTGCAATTTGCTTAGATCCTGCTCCTGCATTATCATCTGTGATCAAGAACCCAGTTTGACACTCCTTGTCCACAACCAGCAGTGATTGCCTGTTAATCACTCTGGGACCCATGTAATTCCACTTGTGCCTATTTCCGCCTATTGCCAGATGTTTGGGCCTCTCACGAAAGCCTGTCCCACTGAGTGCTGGGTTCTAGGCAATCTATATTGGATCCATTGCTCCACTAATGAGCTATTATTATTTTTTCCCACTGCATGTATATTTCAGTCAGGGTTCTAGCAGAGAAACAGAACCTATAGAATATATATTATCCCCACGATGGATTGGCTTAAATAAGGGGAATTTATTGGCTCATGATTTTGAGACTAGCTGAAGTTCAAAATCTTAGATACTGGCAAGGCTTGCTTTCTCCCTGAAGATTTTAGCTCTCTGGTGCTGGCTGAGGCAATCTGTGGAGGTGGGGGTGGGGTTGGGTGGGGTCCTTGGCTTTCCTGTCACCTGGTAATGTCCTCTCCTTTCTCTTATGGGTTCCTGGTGACTTCATGCTTCTCTCTCTTTTTTTTTTTTTACATGGGCAGGCACTGGGAATCGAACCCAGGTCTTCTGGCATGGCAGGCAAGCGTTCTTGCCGCTGAGCCACTGTGGCCCGCCCTGCTTCTGACTCTTGATAAGACCTCCAGTAATTCAGATTATGGTCCATCCTGGTTCAGTTTGCCACATTTTAATTAAAAATAACATCTTCAAAACATCCTAGTTACAATAGGTTCACACCCACAGGGACATGGATTAAGATTAAGAACACAACTAACAATAATACATACACACACACACATACACACACACACACACATATATATATATATAATTTTCCTAGGGCTTACGTAATAAAGTACCACAAACTGGGGTATCTCACGACAACAGAAACTCACTGCCTTGACAATTCAGGAGGCTAAATGTTGACAGGTCATGCTCTCTCTGAAACCTGGCTTCTAGTGGTAGGCAGCAGTCCTTGGTTTGCAGCTGTAGTACTTCCTTCTCTGCCTCTGTCATTACGTGTTATTTTCCCCTCAAGTGTCTCTGTGTTCAGATTTCTCTCTTCTTATAAGTACACCAGTCATATTGGATTAGGGCCCACCATACTCCAGTTTGGCCTCATTTTTTAGCAAAGCATATCATCAAAGATTCTGTTTGAAAATAGGGTTGCATTCATGAGACCAGACATTAGCACTTGAATATAACTTTAAAGAGCCACAATTCAACCCATAACTAGATAGATGATAAACAGATACATAGATAGATGTATAGATACATTGATAGTTAGAAAGAATGCCAGTTTGCAGCTGTTACGAACCCCAGAAAACCCATGTCTTTTTCCTGATCCAATCTCGTGAGGCAGCCATGCTACTTTAAGCCTGATTCAACGTTGTGGCGTGGACGCCCTGTGACTGGATTGTTTCCGTGGAGATGCGGTTCACCCAGGGAGTCTGACCTTTTGATAAGATAGAATCTGACTCCACCCATTCAAGGTGGGTTTTGATTAGTTTTCTAGAGTCCTTAGAAAGAGGAAACATTTTGAAGGGGCTCAGAGCTGACACACAGGAATGTGTATGAAGATTTATGGGGCACATGATTCAAAACCAGCAGCTCCCTAGGCAGACGCTCGTGCACTGCTTCAGTGTTTCCATTTCACTCTCTCTCCATCCCTAGTAAATTATGAGGTATTGGAGAGCAGGAAAAGTATCTTTACATCAGAATTTTTCAATGTTTGGCATAATAATCAAAACAAAATAGGTGTGTCATCAAAAATGTTTTCTTAATATTAATAGATGAATGAACCAATCTCTTAAGTATCCAAGAACAGATTATTCTTTTTCTATTTGCATTGCCTACTTTTATCCCCCCTCCCCCTATTTCTTCCTCCCTCCCTCCTCTTCTTTTTTTTTACAATGCCAAATTACCTCCCTGCTGAGAAATTTATGGGAGATTTGAAGATGCTGATTTGTACAGGTATATAGAATTAAAAAATAATTACATATAAAAATGAATAGACTCATTGGCGTCTTTCAACTGACTGCTATATTATCTCCCTTAATAAGATGCCTTAGAGTCTGCACATTTCCCTGATAAGAATAACTGCTGTCATATTTTTTGTTTCAATTTGAACATCTTAAAGGCATTTGCTCTTGGCACTAATTAGATGTGTAAGAGCCTTCCTGAGCGAAGTAGATAGTCACAGCTAATTCATAAAGAATTAATGATAATAGCTAAATTGCCACATAGATTTGTAGTCTAGGTAGGGTTAAATTACCAAATCATTTTAAAGCCATTTTCAAATAAATTTCATGTTTAATACAAGTCATGGTTTTATTAAATTCAAAACAATTTCAAAATGTTCTAAATATTGCTCCAAATGAGCATCTGTATAAAATCACTTTAAAGTAAATAAGCTAAGAATATGATAATACTAGTAAAGGAATAATAACATTAGCTATTGATAGAATGCTTTTATTGTTGTTATTATTATTATTATTATTGTATTTTGGTTTTCTGCCATTTGTCTAAGTGATATACTCACACAGCTCAGACCAAGTTCCTCCAGGGTAGATGTTTGGCATTTGAGATAGTTCTTTAACTTTTTAAAATCATTAGGATATTGAAAAGAACTGAAGAAATAATTTGTTAAATTATTTCCCGGTATCCTTAAATTGGCTTTGTATGTTTGTATATGTATGTGTGTCTCTCAAAATTTATATCCAGTTCTCCTTCAAAGTGGTTTATACACCGAATGAACATTTCATTATTTAATTAACTCTTATTAGATAGAAATTAAGTTACAACTCAATTTATTTAATAGGAAAATCTGACGGGTGGTTTTAAAGCAAAAATGATCTCAAAACTTAGGATACCAACCGCAGGTAAGACTCAAAGAGAAATAGAGTCCTTTTGAACAAGAGTTAAGAATTTCTTTATAAGTTTTGATTTGCATTGCTGACGGTTTGTTGATTTAGAGAATACAAACAGTTCAGTAAGGAAAAATCATCCCATTTTTACATAATAAGTCCTACCTTCCTACTGATATATATAATTTGGAAGGGCTGGAGGGGACTGAATTCACACTTTTCATGTGAACCTACCGTAAGTGCAACTGTGTTCCCGTGCTTTGTACATGTGATCGTATTTATCTCAAAATTGCATACCAACTGGAGGAAAACAGGAATCTCTAAGATTGTTTTTCCCTTCTTCTATTCTTACAATTTCAATAATGATAGCTTCACATTATAGCTGCTTATAAATTTTCCTGGAACATAGTTTTGGGTCCAGAGCATGCCACCAATGATAGAACTAGAAAAGTTGCTGGAGAGCTCCACTTTCCCTGAGGATCAGATTATTTTCTGTATTCATTTTGCTGAGGCGCAGAGCATTTCCTAAAACACAATAAATGCTCAATAATTGCTTGTTGACCAAGTGAGTAGGTGAATAAATCACCTTAAAGTGATTCACTTTCCATCCTTGACCTCTAAAGTCTGGTTTCCCTTTTTCATTGATGTATTAAGTCTTGTTACCGTGTCCTTCTTCAGGACATGGTAACTTCTTATAAATTTAGATCTCTCCTGGCAATTAGCAACACCGCTCCCTAACCTCATTTCATACACTTTTAGTTTTGCTCTAGAAAACTGATTCTTCAGAACTTCTAGTTGTCCTGTGCACCTGCCTTTTATTGTACTAGTGCCTTTGAAACAGGAGGTACTAAATCCCAACTGTGTCAAACCAAAATATTTTCTATTTATCCTCTCCTCAGCTTCCAAAAGACTCACTTAAGGAGGTTGTCAGTCATGATAAAGTATTCTAATATGTAGGGCTTGTTTTGTTTTAGTTTTTGGCATTCCCAGAATATATTCCATAATGAGTTTAGGCTTCTTCAGATCAAGTGAGTATGTGATAGTGGTAAGGAGTAGGGGGACATATGAGGGAAGGTATTTATGTCTATCCTCCTAAGGTCTGCCTCCTCTTAAAGTACACAAGAATGACTCTTGCCCTTGAAATTTATCTATCATTCAGTTCACACTTCCTTATGTCATGTCACTATCTATGCCAGTTGCTCTCAAACATTATCCTCCTTTCTTCTCTTTCCTTCAAATAACTAGTAAATACTATCTGTCACTATAATTTGTGATTATAATTACAATTTCCAAATCCATCTCAGCTTTGAAGAGACTACATTATCATACAAGGCAAAATCTTCATGGAGAGGGGAAACTGCCTTGATTGGTTATGCACAAAATAGCTAAGTATGGATTAACTGGAAAGAAGTGGAATGCTTTATTAATTTTTGGGTTGCATATGATCTTAAAATACTTGCTACTCTTTTAAAGTAGACCCTGGAAGCTATGTTAAAGATGGGAGAATGAATGGATGACACTGGCTTACAGGAAAATCTTAGACTTGAATTTACTTAGCAAAGGTGGTAAGGTTTTGTGCATTTCTTTTTTATATCTATTAGTAAAACCCTCTGGATAACTTCTTGATTCCCTACTCTGGAGAATGAATGCTTCATCTGACACCCAAATGTATGGTATTCTGAAATTTAAGATAATGCAGCAAAACTTGAACCATATTTCCATATAAAAAGAATTGTTTAGAATAGAGTCCAACTTGCCACAGTTTGTACCATTGCCTATTATGCTCCCAATATTGGATTGAAATGACTGTTAGCAAATATTAATATACAATAATCATAGATAAAAGTCATATATTTCATATACGCTTATATCTATTAAAACTGAGTGTGCTAAAATCTAATATAACTTGTGTGGTCAGCTTATTGAACATCATAACTATATGGAAATTTGAATAGGGAGCGAGATCTTGTTGGTTTGTACAGGTTAGTGTGATGCCTTGATACATCCCAGAGCACTCTGGGTAGAAGATAAAAAAAACATTTGCAAAGTGCCCTTGAGAAACTGGGCAAAAAGGTGGAAATATTAAACTTCCCCTCCTGGGGCAGACCTGATATTTTCATAAGCCTTGGGTACTACCAAGTTGTTGGGCCAGGCCCTTGATGTTATTTTTATCATTTTTTATTTTTAAAAATATTTTTATTAAGAAACCTTTACAGTCCATCCATAGGATACAATCAATGGCCCACGATATCATCACATAATTGTGTATTCATCACCATGATCATTTTTTAGAACATTTGCATCACTTCAGAAAAATAAATATAAAGAAAAAAGGAAAAACTCATACATCCCATCCCCTTACACCTCCCTCTCATTGACCACTAGTATTTCAATCTACCCAATTCTTTTGATCCCTTATCCACCCCCCATTATTTACTTATTCCCCCATCCCTTTTTTTTTTACTCCTCTGTCCATACTCTAGATATAAGGTGCATCAGACACAAGGTTTTCACAATCACACAGTCACATCGTAAGAGCTATATAATTATGCAATCATCTTTAAGAATCAACAGGCCCTCAATGTTGAGGCTTGCCCTTATGAAACATATTCATGCAAACCAGAAGCTAAGTCTACTTATAACTATGCCTAAGAGTCAGCACCAGACAATCTCTTTTGTTGCTCAGATGAAACTTATTTCTGCAATTAATAGGCATAAATAACTTCAACTTAGGCATAAATAACTCCACAGGGGAACTCACTGCCCTCCCCCACTACATGGGACATGACTTCTAGGGATGTAAATCTCCCTGGCAATGTGGGACCTGACTCCTGGGGATCCCTGGCATCATGGGATTAAGAAAAGCTTCTTAAACAAAAGGGGGAAGAGAAATGAAACAAAATAAAGTTTCAGCAGCTGAGATATTTCAAATAGAGTTGAGAGGATATTCTGGAGGTTATTCTTATGCAGTATATAGATATCCTTTTCTGTTTTTGGTGCATTGGACTAGCTGGAGGTAAATATCTGAAACTGTTGAACTGTAATCCAATAACCTTGATTTTTGAAGGTGATTGTATAACTATATAGTTATACTATAGTGACAGTGTGATTGTGACAATCTTGTGACTGACACTCCCTTTATCTGGTGTATAGACAGATGAATTAAAAAAAAGAAAAAACAAATAAATAATGGGGGGGGCATGGGACGTTTTGGGTATTTTTTTTACTTTTATTTTTATTCTTTTGTTTTTGGAGTAATTAAAATGTTCAAAAATCTATTGTGATGATGAATACATAGCTATATGATTCTACTATGAACCACTGATTGTACACTTTGGATGATTATATGGTATGAGACTATATAACATATATATCAATAAAATTGAATTTTAAAAAGTGAGTGTGCTGTTATCTGTTTTACAATCAGAATCACTGATTGTACCTGTGCTCATTTGAAAGGATGTATGGACCCTAGAAAAGACATCTTTTAGTCAAAATCTCATTTCATAAAGGTAGATAATCCCTATTCAATACTGTATGTTTGAAACTGTAATCAGATCATCTCCCTGGATGATGTGATTTAGTCAAGAGTGATTATTAAACTGGATTCAGTGACGATATGTCTCCTCCCATTTGGGTGGGTCTTGATAAGTTTCTGGAGTCATATAAAAGAGGAAACATTTTGGAGACAGAAGGAGATTCAGAGAGAGCAGAGAAGAATGACATAGCCATGCGAGCAGAGAGCCCACAAGCCAGTGACCTTTGGAGATGAAGAAGGAAAACGCCTCCCGGGGAGCTTCATGAAACAGAAAGCCAGGAGAGAAAGTAGCAAATGATGCCTTGCTCGCCAAGTTTCCTTCCAGCCAAGAGAGAAACTATAATTGTGTTCACCATGTGCCTTTCCAAATGAGAGAGAAACCCTGAATATCATTGGCCTTCTTGAAGCAAGTTATCTTTCTCTAGATGCTTTTGATTGGACATTTCTATAGACTTGTTTTAATTGGACATTTTCTCAGCCTTAGAAATGTAAACTAGCAACTTATTAAATTCCCCTTTTTAAAAGCCATTCTGATTCTGGTATATTGCATTCCAGCAGCTAGCAAACTAGAACAATACCTTTCATGGTCTTTTCTGCTTTTGTGCTACAGGGTTTCATTGTTAGTAATGGCTTCCCTGATTTTGTTCTCCCATACTTTCCAACAGCTGTGTAAGACTGCAATTTCCTATATAAAAAATAAAAATTCTCATATTTGGGATTCATATGAATTTTTTCTGACCAATTTTTGACTAATATATATTTATAACTTGGAGAATTTCTAGGAAACAAAACATCAAATATGAGAATTTGGTATTGGTTCAATAATTTGATCATATTTAAAGGCAGATATACCATCATTTCATTGCCAGTAGAAAATGGAGACTCTGATCATCAATAGTATACCATTGTAAAACAATAAATTATCATTTGTAGCTGCCTGAGAAGAGGTGGATCAAAGTCAAAGATGTGGAAGACCAATTCTTTTACAATACAGCACTAAGGTGGTATGATAAGATGGAATATACCTACTTATGACTGCATTGTAAAGCCTACATTAAGACTACAGATCATGGCACAGTCGAGAAAATTAGAGAGCTACATTGACTTCCCTAAGAAAATATCTTTAATTTCATCTAAGCTGGAAGGCTGAGGCTTCTGCACACTAAATCATATGTTAGATCCCACAAGTGGCTAAAAGACAATGCAAGCTGAATAAACAGCCTTGTCACATCTCTATAAAAAATGTCAAGGAATGATCAGAAAGGAGTAGAATTCTGAGAACTAGGTGACACGTGAGTGGATTCTTTTGAGTCCAGGTAGCACAAACCCTCATATCCAATGGAATTCTCTTGAATGGCAAAGGCAGATCCTTTTGAGGAGGTGAACCAACTTTTGCCTGAAAACCTCATGATGAACCTACTTGTCACTGCAAAGGATATGCTGCTTCTTTTAAATATCTGCTGGTACCACTTTTCATTGCTTCCAAGCTTCTCATCCCAGGAATATCAGTAAAAGGCTCATCTAGAGTGATGTACAAGACACTGGAATAATCACAGGAGGTTGTATATTATATGAATGGATTCTAAAACTGTTAAATTATGAATGAAGTGATATAATGTTGGATTAGGCTGATATGGGGGTATGAAACAGAGATTCTTGGCTGTGTATTAGTTTGAGCAGCCAGGAGTGGCTCTAACAGTTTACTTGACTGGTTTTCTAAAGCATAGATCCAGTGGTATGTCATCAAATGAAGTTGATATTCCAGAAATACCTTAATATACCATAGTGAGAATAGTTCTTTCATAGTTTATAGTTCTTTCTAAAAGTTAGATAGAAAAATATTATGATCAATTTATTATTATGTCTGTTTACCTAGATTCCTTGAGGTGGCTCAGAGGACTCTCCTTTCACCAAGGCATTGAGACTATTAATGTAGCTCTACTCTCTAGAACATGGTGATGGTAAACACTACCATTGAAATGGATACATTGATTTAAAGGGGGGTGAAAAGATCAAAGAGCAGCTGAAGCCATGTACCAGCAGTTAATCCAGGGACAAGGTAGACATGATGACCATAATGGTAGCAGTACCAATGCAATAATTAGACCCACAGAAATTGTTTTTGTTGATTTATTTGAGCTTGATATTCTTAAAACCAAATAGTCTGGGGACTTTTTAAAAAAATCTTTGTGATATATATATATATATAATTTATGAAGAAAAGTGATAAATTAAAAATTACAGTTTAACAGGTAGTTATAAAGCAAATTTCCAAGTATAGTATAGTATGGGCTACAGTATTTCCTCCTGGTTGTTCTAACACATTAGAAACTAAAAAGAAATATCTATATAATGATTCTGTAGTCATAATCATTTGTTAAATCCTAACTTGTCAGTTACAACTCTTCTGTTTCATTTGATCATTTTCTCAATCTTCTGGGATATTTGAAAAGTGACCTTTCTAACTTCATGCTGAAAAGGGGTATCAACATTAGGGGGTAGGGGAATGCAACTGGTTGATGATATTCTAGGAAAGACTGGTACTGATGGGTTTCAGGGCTTATCTGACATAGGAACAATATGGAGGTTTTAAGTTTTAGAAATATAAACTTAGTGAATGAGACTTTTATAGATTCTCAGATAGAGCTCTGGATATTCTTTAAGCTTTTCAGGAATACAGTTGTTTGGCGTTTGGCATACCTTGGCAATTTCAATATCTGGCTAAAGCTTGCTTAAGAGTAACCTTCAGAATGACCCCTTGACTCAGTTTGAAATCACTTGGCCACTGAAACTTTATTTTGCTTCATTTTTCCCCCCTTTTGTTCAAGAAAGTATTATCAATCCTATGATGCTGGGGTCAGGCTAACTCTGGGAGTGATGTCCCACATAACAGAGAGGGTAATGAGTTTATTTGCAGAATTTGGCTTAGAGAGAGAAAGGCCATATCCAAACAACAAAAGAGGTTGTCTGGAGGTAACTTTTAGGCATAATTGTAATTAGGTTTAGCTTCGTCTTAGTTTTACAAGGGCAAGCCTCAAGAGTGAGGGTTTGGCCTATTAAATTAGGAGTCCCTAATGCTTGAGAGAATATCAGGAATTTCCCAAATGGAAAAGCTTTGTAGTTTCATATTTATTCTCCATTCCCTGAAGGAAATTTGCAAATACTGTTTTATTTTCTGCTGAAATACTCCAGAATGTATCACGGTATTGCATTAAGCTACACAGAATAATGACATTTCATTCCCTTTTCTAGGCTTCATGTAATTAGCTTGTTTAAATAAACGTAAAGACAGGTTACATTGGATAGTGTGCTACAGAACATTTAAATTTTGGATAAAATAAACATCTCTTCCTTTGGTCTCACATAGAGGTTAAAAATTTAAAATATAGACAACTCATTCTTTACCTTGTATTCTGATTTACCTTAGTCTGAACAAGATCAGTTTCATTCATACCTCTAATTAAAGTCCAATCTCTTTTTTTCAGCTTCTTTACCAGTTGCTATGGAGTAATGCTAACTTTCAGAGCTGCAGAACTCTAAGTTGAGGTCTTCAGTGACATATAGGTACCCAAAATTCCAGAGAAATACCAGGTTATGCACAAAGAGCACAGCATCTCAGAATTTAAAAATAACAGTAAAAATTCAGGAATAAATATGACTGCTGTAATAGCCTACAATCTAGACCCTAATTTTCTTATACGCATTTTTAAAATGAAACCATACAGTATTTTTAATGTCCTTTTGTTTTGGCTTATTTTGCTCAACATAATGTCCTCAAGGCTTGCTGCTTGCAAGCCTCACAATTTCATTCCTTTCCATAGTCACACAATATTCCATCATATGTATACATTACAGTTCACCTGTCTGGTCATCAGTCAATGTACCCTTCATCCACTCCATCCATTGGAAATCATGAATAATGGTGCTATAAATATCAGTGTGCAAATGTCTATTTGTGATCCTGCTTTCAGTTCTTCTAAGTGTATTCCTAGTAATGGGATTGATTGACCATATGACAATCCTATATTCAGCCTCCTTTGGGTGTCTGGGGACTTTTTATAGTCCCACTTAACTTGTATATACACACAAAAAAATTCAGTGCTCACTTAGGCAGCACATATACTAAAAGTGGAACAATACAGAGAAGATTAGCATGGCCCCTTCACAAGGATGACATGCAAATTTGTGAAATATTCCATATTTTTTAATAACAATAGAAAAAATAAGAAAAAAATAAAAAACCACAAGAAGCTAACTTAAATGATTGCAATAAAATTTTGATCTGTTGCCCAATTCTGAAATTCCTAGAACCTAAGCCCTTTGAATAAAGGCAATGTCTGTGCCCCTTTTGGTAGGATATTGTGATGCTTCCAGGAGTAAATACTTTACATTTCCAAACTAGCCTTCTCCAAAGGGTTTTGTTCCAATTACCTGTTTAACTGAGCATTTAGTGAAAGGAAAATACCAAGATTTGTCTTACATTACTAGAAAATGGCTCTGACATAAATTGAAGCCACTGAATTCCACCTGTTGAAATGAGGGGTGTTCTAGTTTGCTAGCTGCCGGAATGCAATATACCAGAAACGGAATGGCTTTTAAAAGGGGGAATTTAATAAGTTGCAAGTTTACAGTTCTAAGGCCAAGAAAATGTCCCAATTAAAACAAGTCTATAGAAATGTCCAATTTAAGGCATCCAGGGAAAGATACCTTTAAGAAAGCCAATGAAGTTCAGGGTTTCTCTCTCAAGTGGAAGGGCACATGGTGAACACAGTCAGTTTCTCTCTCATCTGGAAGGGCACATGGTGAACACAGCATCATCTGCTAGCTTCTTCTCCTGGCTTCCCATTTCATGAAGCTCCCCAGGAGGCATTTTCCTTTTTCATCTCCAAGGTTTGCTGACTGGCAGACTCTGCTTCTTGTGGCTATGTCGTTCTTCTCTGCTCTCTCTGAAACTCTTTCATTCTCCAAAATGTTTCCTCTTTTATAGGACTCCAGAAGTTTATCAAGACACACCCAAATGGGTGGAGACATATCATCACCTAATCCAGCTTAACAACCACTCTTGATTAAATGACATCTCCAAGGAGATGATCTGATTACAGTTTCAAACATACAGTATTGAATAAGGGTTATTCTGCCATTATGAAGTGGGATTTAGATTAAGACATGGCTTTTCTAGGGTCCATATATCGTTTCAAACCAGCACAAGGGGTTATGCACATGGTGTTAAAAATAGTTTTGCCTAGATCCATCTTGCAGTGGATCAGTGGATTCATTAGATTATTTCTCCAAATGTTGAAAGGACTACAAAATATATACTCAGTAACTAGAATACCTACATTGTCTCTGTGACCCATAGAGTAAGGTCTATCCAAGGAAGCCCTTGACACTGCATTTTTCTGCTAAACTCATAGCCAGATATCTTACCGATGTCCTTGTGCAATTCCAGATATCAGTGTAATCAACAAAGACTTGAGATAATGATTCCAATTTAATCTCAATTTAATTCTTCTATTTAACCTATATAAAAGAAAGACAGACATTAGAAGAAAACCATGTATTATTCTAAAAGTAATTAGGCAGTGACTACAATTATAGCTTATGTTCTAGGTGGAGTCTTTTTAGTGCATCAGATAAGCACAACCCCAGTAATTTGGTGTGTAGCTATTGATATTTTCTCCACACTTAATAGTGAAAAACACCAGAAACCATTTGTTTTGACCTGGTGGGAACAGCAATGCACTTTCACTATCTCACCTGAACACTATGTCTACTCTAAAATAAACTGTTCCACATACAGTTTTATCATTGTTTCATCACACAGAATATCACTCCAGCACACTAAATTGGTGACCTACTTTGAACCTAGTATTCAGCAAGTAACCATCATATAATCGCTTTGGTAAGACAATTACATACCAGAATCTGAAAGATAAACCCCATGAAAAATTGAGGATTGATATCTTGATAAGTTTCTAGGAGCCTGTTAGTCCTGGGACTTGTCAATATGCTACTCAAAAATGAAAGAAAAATTCTCAAATTTTATATTGTCTGCCACCAAAAGAAAGGTACAGTACCTGGTGGGACTTCTTGGATTTTGAAAGCAACATATTCCATGCTTGAGTATGTTGCTTCAACCCCTTTAATAAAAAACCATGAACCTGTGGTTTTAAGTGAGGCCAGTTTTGAGTGAATCTTAAAACAGAACAAGACTTTGCAACCATTACAGGTTGCTGTGAAAGGTAACTTCCCATTTGGGCAATTTAATGCACTACATCCAATAGTGTTTGAAGTTTACTATCCCTGGTTCTTGTTTCTGGATGCAATACAGAATGTTGGTAAGTCCTAATAAAATCACAGCACAGTGAAGACCCCTAGAATTTTAGAGCAAAGTCCTCATTTTCTTATGAGGAAAAATAATCTTCTTTTTACAATTAGTTTCTTCTGGTTTGCTATTGATCCATAGTGTTTTAGTTTCCTCATTGCTAAAGCAAATACCATGTGTTTTAGTTTTCTAAGGCTACCAGAATGGAATACACCAGAGATGGATTTGGCTTTTTAAAAGGGGATTTATTTAGTTACAAATTTATGGTTCTTTGGAGGAAAGGCAAATAACTTCATCTGAGTTCATCTGTTACATGAGAAGGCACACAGCAACGTCTGCCAGCCTTCCCTCCTAGCTCTGTGTCCAAACACTTTTCCCCAGAGTGAGTCCTTTCTGCATGTCCAAATGTCTGAGTCTGAGCTCCTTCTTTGTCTTCTGACTCCTCCTTTTAAGCCTCCTTCATTGTGTCAGTCACTCCCCTTAGCTGGTCACAGATGTAATGAGCCATACATGAAATTCAAATGCTTATGCTTTAAGTCCACAGCAGCAGAACAACTGGGCACCATCACCTGGCCAAGTTGACACCTGAACCTCATTACTACACCAGGCAATTGGTTGACAGTGGGGATTTATTAGCTCATAGTTCTGAGGCTAGGAGAAATCCAAATAGAGGCCTCATCAAGGTTATGCTTTCTTCCTGAAGACTGCTGTTCTGGGACTGACTACCAGTGAACCTTGGTCTTTGGCTTATCTGTCACCCAGTAATGCACATGGCTCCCTCTCTGGGCTCTCTTTTGTCTTCTGGTTTCCACTGACCTTCAGCTTCTTGCTTCCCATGGCTTTCTCTCTGAATTTTATTCTGCTTAAATAGGACTCCAGAAATGGGATTAAAACTCATACTGATTGAGTTGGGCCACATGTTATATGAAGTAATTTCAGAAAAACAGCCTGCTTACAATGGGTTCACACCCACAGGAATGGAATATGTTTAAGTAAATGTTTTTTCTGAGGTACATACTCTAAGCCACTATATATGGCATGGACTGAATTTCTGAAAATGGGATTTATGCAAGCTGAGCATGCATAGAAGTATTTAATCATCAAGTAGAAGTACTATATATGAGACTTGGCTCAAGCTTGACATGAAGACATATGTAAGTTTCATGAACAAGTGGCTATGTTAGCATCTTTCCTTCAGCCCACACCTATGGCCTTATAAACGTTTCCCTATCACTATGTGACTGTGAAAGGGAAAAATATATTCTGGTCTACAGATGGTTATGAATGGTATCCTGACATGATACAGCAGTGGATTATTGCATTACAGCTTTATTCAGGGGGACCTGAAGAGAACTGGGCAACAGAATTTCATCATATGGGCAGAACTTTCCACCATGCATCTGATCATTCACTTACTCTGAGAGAAAATATGCCCAGAGATATAGATCTGCTTTTTCTATTTGTGGGCAATAGCAAACATTTGGCAGTAACAAGATTGAAAAATTGGTAAAGATTTATGTAAACAGACCTCTTTAGAATGGTCAAGAATGTAGCTCTCTGAATGACATGTGAATGTTCATCAGAAGGCATTCTCTGCAAGTGAATTTCTCAATAATGTTTATGTTCAATGGATTCATTAACAAAATGACCATAGTAACAGGGACAGATGTTTATACATGGTATAGTATCAACAAAAATAGGTTATCCTATGTAAGTGTTTTCTGGATACAACTATAGTTGAATTCCTGACTTGCCAAGAGCCAAAGTCCTGAATCCTTGTGTTTCAGCTAGCTAAAGCTGCTAATATATAATATACCAGAGATGGATTGGCTTTTAACAATGGGAATTTATTAAGTTACAAGTTATAATTCTAAGGCCTTGAAAATGTCCAAATTAAGGCAAAAACAAGAGAATACCACCACTGAAGAAAAGCCAATGGCATCCAGGGTTCTTCTGTCACATGGGAAGGCAAATGCTGGTCCTCTGCTCCCTGGTTCCATTGCTTTTAGGTCATGTATCTTTGCTTGTTTCTCTGAGGACATCTTTCTCTGAGCTCTCTGTGTCCTATGGGTCTTCTCTTAGCATCTCCAGGGTGTTTCTCTCCCTCTGCCTCTTTCACTTGGTTTCATCTTTCTGCTCTCTGTCTCTGAGCTCCCTCTCCTAAAGGACTTCAATAAAGGATTAAATGCACCTTCATTTGGGTGGATCACATCTCCATGAACCCACAATAGGTCTATCCCCACAAGAATGGATTAAAGTAACTTAGTCTTTTCTGGGTGCATAAAAGATTTAAACAAGCATACCCAGTTATACCACACTTCCCCAGGGCTGAGAGAGCCAGCCTCCTGGGGACAAGCCAATTAAATTGCACCTCTTCAATTATGGGGATGGCTGCAGTTTTTCCTCACTGAAATAGATTCATATTCTGTGTATAGATTTGCCTCATGTGTCTCAAACCCTCCGTAAGCACTTACTGAATGCTTTGATTGCAATCAAAGTATCCTACAAAACATTTCTTTTTTAACAAGCTACTCATTTAACAGAAAAAAAGGGAGATTATGTGTTTATACACCTGGAATTCAGAAATCACTCATAGTTCTCATCATATGTAAGTAGGTGACCTAGTGGAGGCAGAAGAAGTGGTGCACTGAAGACTCAGTTATAGCAGTACCTGAGTGGTGACAACCTGAGGAGCTGATGTGCTGTGCTACAAGATGTGCCATATTCTCTGAATCTCTGACTAATATTTATTGCCATTGTTCCCATGGTCAGAATGCATAGTGTGCTGGTTTGAGGCTGTGTGTACCCCAAAAGTTCCATGTTCTTTATCCTAATCCAATCTTGTGGGGACAGACTTATTGTTTGGGTGGGACCTCTTTGATTAATCTATTTCCATGGAGAAGTGACCCACCAAATTGTGGTGGGACGTTTTGATTAGGTGGTTTCCATGGAGATGTTTCTCCACCCATTTAAGCTGAGTCAATCCAGTTACTGAAGTCTTTTAAAAGGGAACCATTTTGGAAAAGCTCAGAGCTGACACAGACAGAGCTATTTGGAGATGCAGAAAGAAAATCCCCTTGGGGAAGCTGTTTGAAAGCAAAAGTCAAAGGACCAACAGATGCCAGCCACTTGCATTCCCAGCTGACAGTATGTTCTAAACACCATCAGTCTTCCTTGAGTCAAGGTATCTTTCTCAAGATGCCTTACTTTGGATATTTTTATGGCCTTAGAACTGTAAACTTATTTTATGGCCTTAGAACTGTAAACCTGTTCGAAGCTAATAAATCCCCTTTGTAAAAACCAACACATTTCTGGTATATTGCATTCTGGCAGCATTAGCTAACTAAAACACGTAGATTCTGGGAACAGAGGCATGGAAATGGGTGTTTTTTCTCTCTATTACCCCTAATAACTCACAAAATTTTTGCTTCCTTGTCTACAATTTTATCTTCTACTTATTAGAAGGACTTTGTAACAATTCAACTTCCATCAGGAGACATAACAATTGTTCCACTGAATTGGAAGATTAGAGTGGCCGTTTGAGTGCTTTCTTCCACTGAACTAACAGTGGATTGCTATATTGATTTGGATAATTGATCCTATACACCTACACAATGGGATCATGAAAGAGATAATGTGAATGTCAGGTGATTTCCTGGGACACTTTATAGTACCATCTTCTCCAGGGATACCATATGGTGGATGACTATAACACCTAATTATTGAGAGAAGCACTAACACTTCACCTTTTCCTGAATGACAATTTGAATCACCCTCAAGGTGAAGAACCCCCAAAAATAGAATTCCTAGCTCAAGACAACGGGAATAGGGAGTGGAGTGGGCAATGGAGGCAGAAATTATGGCCATATGGCTACTTGCAAAATTGTGATTGTGGCAGCTATTAATATTTTTTCTTGCTTTCTCTATGTGTATAATTTTATATATCAACTATTTCACTCTTTCCTCTTCCCATGATCCCTATTATAAGATGTGTTAACAATGATTAATGCTATAAATTTAATCTTTAAGTTATAGGGTATCAAAAGGTGATTTTGAGTAAGCTAGAAAAAGAACATTATCCAAAGATGAATACAGGAACATAATAGAATTTGTATCTACACTTTTTGGGAATATGTGGGGCATATCTTCAGTTGATCAAGGAATAGATGCATCAAGCTATATAGAAGCAGGATGTTGTTTTATGACTGTTGCTTAGAAACAACCTCTTCTGGGTTAAGTATAAAATACTTACTCTTCATGCACTTCATTAATTTTTCTTACCCCTTGAGGCACTTAAGGGGTGGACCTCTAAATGCAGGATAGTTTTATGATAGATGATAAAAGTAGCTCTAAGGCTTCTAACCTCAAGCAGATTTAAAAAACAGGCATACACTTTAAGAGAAAATAACAATAGAAAGTATCATGCCCTAAGAGTCAAATGAAGATAGCAAATCTTTCAAAATTTTCAGAGGTAGCACCAATCTCTCTGTTGCTTCATGGATTTGCATGCACCTTCCCCATTGCCTGAAAATTTTGCACCTCTACTCCCCAATTAGCCAACACTTTTGTATTCTTCAGGTCTCTAGTTAAATGTCTATTCTTAGCTTGACCACCTGATATAAATGATCTTTTCTTTCAGAGGGCCATGTTTGTTTGTCTTTGCTGCACTAATTACTATTAGAAATAATCTCCATATTTATATATCTAGTATTTATTTCTTCCATAGACTGTAACCACTATGCAAGCTGTCTAATATCCATTTCCTCCATAGACTATAAGCTTCTAGAGAACTAGGACCTTCTCTTTTTTTAACCCATCTTTTATCTAGTGCCTAGTAAACAGTAGGTGTTCAATAAATATATGAATGAAATGTGTGGTTAGTGAAAAAAAGCGGCAGAAGGGGTTGGGTGAAAACAAATAACCTTGCCCTGAAAGACTTACTGATATGGATTAATACCACATGATTAATAATGATAAGAATTCATTTGGTTCCTTTTTCCCTTGGTAAGAAAGGAGAATGGCAGCATTGAAGTATTCACTAAAAGACTGTCTTTCCAGGTGGTGGGGGGATGGCAAAAGAAAATGTCCTTGACTTTCTTTTAAACCCTTAGATTCCTGTTGTTTTAGTTCCAAGTGATTGTATTCCTAATCCTTCATTTTTACATTTTATCCATAAAATTAAGGTATTTTATACAGTATTTATAAGATAAAAGTTCTTATATACATTAAAATAATTATGTCTGACAGAGCTACACATGAAATTATTTAGTAAGAATTACTATTTTGCAGAGATTTTTAAAATACAAAGTTTGCTTAATGAACAAGAAGACTACAGTAAAATTGACAGTGTTTTGATGATTTTGAGACATATTGTAAACTCTGTAAAAGAACTGCTTCCTGTTCGAAGCTATAATGATCACTGCATTGACCTCTGTCTCAACTGTATTAACCTCTTTCTGCAATGAATAAATCTGAGAGCTCTGCTATTTTTCTCCTTTGGAAACTTTCAGTAAGATTCAGAGCATTTTTAGCAGGTTGCATTCTTTCCATTGTTATTCAGAACATCATGTCAGCATTTGCTTATCATATATAAAGTTACAGTTTGCAACCTCCTAATGTAGTTTGAAAGTAAGATCATTTGAAATATTTAGACTCAGAACAATTCTGCATGGTTTACACAGCAGGACTTGTGCATGAATTATGTGCATCATTCGATTATTTTAGTAAACTGGATACATTTAATATTTAGAGAGGAAAGTTCAGTTTATATTTTACCCTATTAATGGACCTTCTCAAGAAAATATGTGTTGATTGGATCAAACTGAAATATTCTTATTTAAGCTATGAAGCATAAAGACTTTAAATCTGGACATTTATTTTTAAAATATTTTGGCAGTATTTATATTACTTAATAAAATGAATGAACTGTTAAGAAAAATCAGTTAAATGAGCTATTACATATTTGGCTAACTTAGTTTCAAGTTAAGATTGATTTCACTGTTTTTATTTTATTTTGTACACTGTGCTGCTATCCTTCCAGCTTGAGGAATTTTGAATTTTCATGATTGGATAGAGAAGAACACTGGCAAAGTTATTGCAGGGAGAAAATGAAAGCTATTTGGCTCACTGTCATACCACTCTTTATCAATTCCTTCCTAAAAGGGCACCTCTTGTGTACCAGTCAACTATTGCCAAAATGTTGCCATCTAAGAAGCAACCAGAGTTCTGTAACAATAGGGATTCATTTCTCCAGCATCTAACTGTGCTGGGGCAGCTCATCTAGGCTGGACTTTGTTGAGCATCTCCACTTGTAGCTGTGGGGCAAGCTAGACTGGTTATGTGGTTCTGCTCCATGTGTTCTCAGTCTGGGGCCCAGTAAAGGGTGAGCAACTGACTTGAGGAAGCTGTTTCCATGGAAATAAAAGGAGCTTGAGAAGCAAATTGGAAATAAGTGTGAGGCTTCTTAATGTCTAGGCTTGAAACTGGCAGACCATCACTTATGCCCATATTCCTTTGGGCATAGCAAGTCTTGTCTGTGAGTTTCAAATTAAGGGGAAGGGAAGTACACTTTGTAATCTTATGGGAAGATTTGCAAAGTTGCATGGAAAAGAGCATATAAAGAGGCAATAATTCAGTCTATCATAGCATGCCACCACTGACTTTCATTATCTTCAATCATTTCTTAGGCTGAGCTATGTAATGTCTGGAATGATTTTCCTCTTTAAAATTAGCAACACAAGATCTTTGACAGGAATAAGAGCTATGGCAAGTTCAATTAAATGATGGAAAACAGTTTAAATGTTAAACTTAATAATGGATTAACCAAATATTTAAAATCAATTGACAAATGTCTAGCATAATGTTTAACTTTTTTTTTTTCCACTGGGTGTTCAGTGTACAGTGGAGACAGCAGGGCCCAGAAGAAGGTTAACATTCATTCCCTTAGTCAGCCTGAAGGGTCCAGTTATCAGCAAAGTCCTGCAAGAGAATATTTAATGTTGGTCATTAAATGCTGCTCAAGTGCTCGGGAATCTCTAGAGTATAAACATGGTGTTTATTATTTTATTTAAAGTTACTTCAAAGTTAATCTTATGTGTTTGATTAAATTCTATGTTTATAATTTAATAGCCATATAATCACTCATGCAAAATTTCTTATACTCTTCCTAATAATACATCAGATATAGCAAAGTTCTTTCAGATATTATTAATAATACCAAGCTTGTTATTTGGGCTATTTAAGGAAATATACCTATTCAGTTTCTCATACATGCTCATTTATCTGAAAGTTTCCTCAGTGCATATCTCAGAAGTTTTCTGAACTAATACCCCTGGCTCTTTTCCCTCTTCCCCTTTGCTTATAAAATTCAGCTTCAATCTGCCATTTTCTGTTCAAAGAAATCATGATAAGATTGACTAGACAGTGCTTGCACAAGGATGACATACAAATTTGTGAAGCATTCCATACTTTTAGGAAAGGCATTTGACAAAATTCAACATTCTTTCTTGATGAAAACACTTCAAAAGATAGAAATAGAAGGGAATTTCCTCAAATAATAGGGATAAAGGGAATATATGAGGACTAAAGGGGATAATTAAAAACCCACAGTTAACATCCTCCTCAATGGGGAAAGACTGAAAGCTTTCCCTCTAAGATCAGGAGCAAGGCAAGGATGCCCACGGTCACTATTGTTATTTGACATTGTGCTGAAAGTTCTAACCAGAGCAACTAGACAAGGAAAAGAAATAAAAGGCATCCATATTAGAAAAGAAGAAGAAAACTCTCATTGTTTGCAGATAACATGGTACTATATGTCAAAAATCCCAAAAAATATACAGTAAGCTACTAGAGCTAATGAGTAGAGCCAGGTGGCAGGGCACAAGATCAACACCCAAATATCAGCAGTGTTTCTATACACTAGTAATGAGCAACCTGAGGAGGAAATCAAGAAAAAGAATTCCATTTACAGTAGCCAAATGAACCAAGTATTTAGGAATAAACTTAACTAAGGATACAAAGAACCTAGACGCAGAAAACTACAAGGAGTTGCTAAAAGAAATCATGGAATACCTAAATAAATAGAGGGCATACTGTGCTCATGGATTGGAAGACTAAATATAGTTAAGATGTCAGTTCTACCCAAACTGATTTATAGATTCAATGCAACACCAATTCAAACCCCAACAACTTACTTTGCATAAGTAGAAAAACCAAAAACCAAATTTATTTGGAAGGACAGTGTGCCCCGAATAGCTAAAAATATCTTGAGAAAAAAAGAAGAAGAGGGAAGTCTCACACTACCTGACTTTAAAGTAGATTATGAAACTACAGTAGTCAAAACAGCATGGTACTGGCATAAAGATAGATATACTGACCAATGGAATCAAATTGAGTGTCCAGAAATACACTGTCATCTATGGACAATTGATCTTTGATAAGACGGTCAAGCCAACCCACCTGGCACAGAGCAGCCACTTCATCAAATGATGTTTAGAGAACTAGATATCCATATGCAAAAGAATGAAAGGGGATTCACACCTCACACCCTATACAAAAATTAACTAAAATGGATCAAAGATCTAAACATTAGAGCTAAGACCATAAAACTTTTAGAAGAAAATACAGGGAAATATCTTATAAATCTTGTAATAGAAGGTGTTTTCCTACACATTACACCCGAAAGCATGAGCACTAAGAAAAAAGAACAGATAAATGGGATCTCCTCAGAATTAAATACTTTTGTGCATCAAAGAACTTTCTCAGGAAATAAAGGACAGCCTACACACTGGGAGACAATATTTGGAAACCACCAATCAGATGAAAGTTTAGTATCCAGAATATATAAACAGATTCTTCAGGTTAAAAACAAAAAGACAAACAACCCAAATAAAAATGGACAAAAAACATAAACAGACATTTCTCAGAAGAGGAAATACAAATGGCTAAATGGGACATGGAATGATGCTCAATTTCACTGACTTTTAGGGAAATGCAAGTTAAAACCACAATGAGATATCAGCTGACACTCACCAGAATGGCTATTATCAGAAAACAGAAAATGGCTGGTGCTGGAGAAGAGGTGTAGAAAGAGGCACACTTCCCCACTGTTGGTGGGAATGTAAAATGGTACAGGCAGTTTCTCAGGAAGCTAAGTATAGAATAGCTATATGATCCAGCAATCCCTTTACTAGGTATATATTCAGAGGAACTGAAGGCAAAGACACAAATGGACATTTGCACACCAATGTTTATAGCTGCATTATTTATAATTGCCAAGAGACTGAAACAGCCCAAATGTGCATCAACAGATGAGTGGCTAAACAAGCTGTGGTATATACATATGATGGAATATTACGCAGCTGTAAGACAAAATAAAGTCATGATGTATGTAACAACATGGATGAAACTTGAGGACATTATGCAGAGTGAAATTAGCCATTAACAAAAGGACAAATACTGTATGGTCTCACTACAATGAACAAACATTAATGAGTGAACTTTGAATATAAGTACACTGAATGAAACTGAATGTGAGTATGATTGAGGAGAAGGGCTGGGAATATGTATGAAACCACAAGGAAAGATAGAGGATAAAAACTGAGGTGGTATAACTTAGGAATGCCTAGAGTGGACAATGATGGTGATTAAATGTACAAATAAAAAAATGTTTTTGCATGAGACAGGACAAATGAATGTCAATATTGCAAGGTGTTGAAAATGGATGTTATATAGGAAAAAGCAAAGCCAATGCAAGGAAGGGTCTGTAGTCAACAGTAGCATTGTAATATGCATCCACTGAATGTAATAAAGGCATTATGTCAAAACAAAATGTCAACAGGCAGGGGGTATGGGGGAGTGGCATGGATTCTTTGTGGAAGAAAAGGAAATGTCTTTAAATTATCGTGGTGAAGGCATGTCTATTTACTTTGGTTGGATTGTATGATCTACAAATAAGTCTGTATGAAAATGAAAAAACAAAAAGAATGACTAGATATTTGTTGATCCAGTAAGGTGCTACACTAACATATCTTTTCCCAAACTGTGAAACTCATTTTAAAAGACCAAATTGTTTACTTTCTGAATTTTCTTCAATGAACATTTAACATATATTATCTTTGAAAAATGCAATATAAGAAACCAACAAAGATGGACTTCCAGGTCGAGATGACAGCTTAACAATGGGTGCATTTTAGTTTGTCCTCCAGAACAACTACTAAATAACCAGAAACAGTACAGAACTGCTCCTGGGGCCACATCAGTGGCCGGACACACAGCATACTCTAGTCTGGAGCAGCTGGACCGGCTACGAGCCCCCACAGAACTGTGAGTTCCCAAAGCTGCAGCAGCTGGCACCCCTCCCCCACAGGCTGCTTCCCAGAGGGGAAAAGAAAGGAACTGTACCAGCAGCAGGGACTGAGCACAATCAAATGCCAATTGTGGTTAATTAACAAATTCTGACTACTAAAAATAGGCCCCCAGCTTAGGTGAACCTGGTCAAAGTGGAGGTCACTCATTTTTGCCCCAGTGCCAAGGGGGCAGGGCTGATGGAAAAAGGGTAAAAAAAAGAAGGAAACAGAGGTTTTTGTGGCTGTGTTTCTACAAAGGCTTGACTGCCTTTGGATATAGTGGCAGGACTTCTCAGGCTACAACTACCCCAGGCATAGGCAGAAGTGAGCTCTTTTGGGGGCTTGTCTGGAGCCTGTGCCTTCCCCAGGGGAGGGGTGAAGCCCAACTCACATGGAACCCCTCCCTCAAGGAATTCAGACACCAGGGCTTGGTAATTTGAAGCCATTAAAGCCAACCTACAACCTCTCCTCTGTCTCCACATGCCCCCAGCAGGGAGAGTCCACCAAAGTTAAAGGTACCACATCATCTTACACTGGTGGGACCTGCAGGCAGACAAGCTCCACATACTGGGCAGGATAAGAAAAACAGAGTCCAGAGACTTCACAGGAAAGTCTTTCAACCTGCTGGGTCTCACCCTCAGGGAAAACCAATGTTGGTGACTCTTTCCTCCTGAGAGGAGGCCAGTTTGGTATGGGAAAATCTGGCTGGGGTCTATAATATTTAAGTAGACCCTCCTAAGGGTGGGAGGGGGAAAGGCACCATACAAGCAGGGCAAGAAACAAGAACTGAAAAATTCTCCTCTGTTAAACAAAACTTAAGCTAGAGGTCTAGATAAAGCTGAACTGAAATGTCAAAGAACAGATAGACAACAAAGTCATCCAGCAAGAAAACCCTAGGTAAAAGAAGGGAAAGCAATCTCCAGAATAAACTAATTAAGGTAATTAAATGTCTAGATGCCAGCAAAAAATAACAAATCACACTAGGAAAATTGAAGATATGGCCCAGTCAAAGGAACAAACCAACAATTCAAATGACATACAGGAGCTGAAACAATTAATTCAGAATATACAAACAGACATGGAAAACCTCATCAAAAACCAAATCAATGAATTGAGGGGGGATATAAAGAAGGCAAGGAATGAACAAAAAGAAGAACTGGAAAGTCTGAAAAAACAAATCACAGAACTTATGGGAATGAAAGGCAAGGTAGAAGAGATGTGGAAAACCTACAATGGTAGATTTCGAGAGACAGAACATAGGATTAGTCAACTGGAGGACAGGACATCTGAAATCTGGCATGAAAAATAAAATACAGGGGGAAAAAAAGGAAAAATATGAGCAGGGACTCAGGGAATTGAAAGACAATATGAAGCGCATGAATATATGTGTTGTGGGTATCTCAGAAGGAGAAGAGAAGGGAAAAGGAGGAGAAAAACT